>JBBPBX010010017.1:45760-58770 GCA_038048925.1 Garcialebias charrua
ATTTGTTATTTTGAAGCCGATTTACGTAGTTTCCGACTGTTTCCGGTTTCCGGTTTTGCTAGCTGCGGTAGCTACAGCTGCCCTGTACTCTCTAAAAAAGCTAAGTCTGGTCCTCTGGACATTCAAAAAACAAAACAAAACTTGATGGAGCAAGCTGGACATGCAGCAGCTGTGGAAAAGTACCGGTAGATGTTTTATGCATGGCGGTTTTACAACGTAAACGAATGGAAAATCCAGAGGAGGGAGGAGGAACGGAGGAAAAGGTTTCACCAGCATTCCAGAGTAGGAAATTAACTCTTTTTTCACTTCATTATGGCTCTGAAATGTGTTTTTTTTTTATAATTATGTAGGGTACTGTGTTAGGATAGGCTAAGTGCTTGGTAAAATACAGTACTGTACGTATAAGGTGCAGTTTGGACGTATTTTCCGAGTTACATCAAAATTCGAGTTACGAAGGCACTCAGGAACGGAAGTCGGGGACTACCTGTAATCATTTTGATTCAGATGTTATTTCTAATTCTTATTTCTAAAAAATAATCATTCTTCATGGTTATTTGCTTTGTTAACACTGTCTGCCATTAGGGAATATATGCTAGTTCAGCAAAAACAAAGCCATTGATGACAGATTGAGTGCCAAACTGGGAGGGGGGTGGGAGGAGTAATATTTCAGAAATTTAAATAGAATATCCCTTTAAGAAGTTGGAACAATGATGTGTTGGACAGCCAGACAGAAAGAGAGGCCTACAAAAAGAAAGAAAACAAGGATGCGTTAAAGTTAACTACTCTTCACGGTAACATCAGGGAAGGGATGCATCACCTCAGCACACCAACCCCCTGTTGCCATGGAGACAGGCTCCAAGAGCAACAATGGGGAAGCAGCAGCTTTACCGCGGACGTTTAAGTCAGTTTTAAAGCATCTCTACGTAGTGTAAATGCATAAGTAAACGGATTCAACTCTTGTGTCAGTGCGCATGAATTCACAAACGCTTGTGCCTGTTGGAATGCTCACCTTTGTTGTGGGCGGGGTTATCAATGCTGAAATCGCCATTCCAGATGACGGTTAGCTCGACAGGAAGACTGCTCATCTCCATCCCATCATAGAAATACTATAACCATGGCAACCATAGAAGGGAAAATACAGGACAGACAATATGAGGGTCTTTAAACTGTCATTTATTTACATGTTCAAATGCCTATAGCATTCCAATATCACAAAAAGCACCTTATCAACAGGTGACTATATACACAGGGAATACTCACACTAAGTAAAACACACACTGAGAGCGTTAAAAGATTACTTTCAATTTGGTTCAGTAACACTAGCAGCATGGAGGGTTGGAGCCAGAATCATAATTTTCTGCTAAATTACAGTTTCCCTCCTTCACAGCTCAATCAAAGTACAATGTTTGCAATGTACTGTGATTACACACACAAATCCCACAGACATCTCAACATGTAGACACTTACACACTCAGAGTGATGAAGACAGACAGGAAGATGGGATGTTATTGTATCAACAGATCATTAGCATCAAGACCAGCATAAAGGCTTTTCATGCTTGCTGTCAACACATTGTTCAGTCAGTGGATGGATCATATTGGAAGGATGACTGTGCAGGGAAGACAAAGTCAGATTTATCTCGTCCCTTTTTACCTGCAAGAACTAAACCTCCTTAGCTGCTAGGGTGTTTGAATGCACGACTGTGTATGTAAGAGAAACAGATGTTTATTGAAGGATTTACAGAAAGGTAGGAAGCATAGAGGTGAGAGATGATGCATTAACAAAGCTAATAGTTTTAAACACACATACAGTGGTCTTACCGATGTGTTTTGACACTGCACTGAGGAGCTGTTGAAGCGCAGGGCAGGAACTCGGTGCTCATTTCCTTGGATGGTTAGGAGACATTCATACCCTCTCTGTCCAGACTGGGGCTGGGGGAGATTCTTAGCTCGCAAAGTGATGGGCTTCACTACATTGACTGGCACCAGTATCCTTTCTGCAGGCAACAACTGGGGACAGCCCTGGAATATATGTATATATATATAAAGTAAAGGTGAGTCATTTTGCTCATGCATAATTTAAATTCAATTAAAATTAAATTATTCTGCACCTCTGGGTTTGAGTTTCTCAGTTTTATAGTCACTTAAAGTGCACAGTAAAAACCAAGATATTACAGTGGAAAAAACAATCAAATTAGGATTCTAGAGGGAAAATTAGAATAAAGTTTAATTTGACTAAGTTTAAATGTACATAAACACAGAAATAATATGAGTCAATAGTAAATAATGAAAACTTCTAGCTGATGACATATTTTTAAGCAATATCTGCAGCCAATTTTAAAATCCCCGTAAAACTATTTCAGATTGAAGTGTTATTGTAGATTTACTTTTGTGTGTGCCTAAAACATTTAACTAACTACAAACATATTCTATGTCAAAGGCTGTTGTGTGCATAAATAGCACTTTGAGATTTTCATTAATGAAAAGTGCGTTATAAATTGAATTCATTATTATTATTATTATTATTATTATTATTATTATTATTATTATTATTAAATGATATGACACAAAAACTAAAACAACGGCTTTCTGCATGACAAACTAAAAGCTGGTACACACACTACCATTCTCGGCAAGCCTAGTACTTCACAAACAATTGATTTTAATGAGATAACCTCTTAACCGTGTACTGTTTTTAGTCAGTGCTTCATCTGTGAGAGTTCCTGTTGGGATAAGATGGATCTCTTACAGTCAATACCTGTTCACGTTCAATGAGTAAAGGGCCAGTTCAGTAGGTACTTCACTGTCATTACCTTTAGAAGGGGATGATCACATGCCACAATGAACAGGCCACTTGTTTGGAAATTATCCGATTTTCTATTTGTATATCGGAAAGTGTTTTTTATGTTTTAGTTTTTAATTGGAAAATGCATTCCATACCCAAATCTAGGGTCTATAAATGAACACAGAATAGAAGCTAAAAAACTGAATGACAAAAGAGAAAGAGAGAAAGAGAGTGAGCCATTAATTGCTAAAATATTTAAATTAAATAGCCAATCAATTTGGATGCAAGTACTGTAGTGCTTAAATATAGAGCAGAGACTATTTAGTCAATTTAGTTCAGTGCTGCACTTTATTTAGACCTGTCTAAAGCTTTTGATACTGTGGACCATGACATCTTCTGCCATAAAGCTCTCAGACACTGGTTTCTCAGATCACACTATCGGTTGGTTTTCTAATTACCTCTCAGATCAAAGGCAATGAGTTCAACATAATTGTACTTCTTCAAGCTATTTAACTGTCAACAATGATGTACCACAATACTCAGTCTTAGGACACACCCTCTTCACAATCTACATAATGTAGGTCAGATCATTCCTGATACATCCTTACATTTCTACGCCAACGACACAGTTGTTTATTGTCGAGCTTAAACAGTTGCTAAGGTTTTCCAGCTTTTACAGTCTGACATCATCCAGTCAGATTTGTTCCAACTCAAACTGGTGCTAAATGCTGACAAAACCAAAGGGATGTTGTTTTCAAACAGGAAGTCTGTACCAGCAGTCCTTCCTTTTATTTTATCTACAAATGGTGTTCCTATAGAGTTTTTCAATTCTTACAAATACTTGGGAATCTTGGTCGATGCACATCTCTCTTTTAGGCCTCACGTTGAAAACTTGGTAAAGAAATTTTACGTAAAACTGGGTTTCTTTTTTAGAAATTTATCTTGTTTAACTCTGAACTCTAGGAAATGCCTTGTAACTGCTACATTCCTTCCTTCCATTGACTATGGTGACATTATTTAAATGAATGGGCCTGCAAGCACCTTGCAGATGTTGCATCCTGTCTACCATGGTGCGCCAAGATTCATAACTGGCTGTAACTACCATACTCATCATTGTACTCCGTATTCATTGGTCAACTTGACCTCTTTAACTTCACACACAGACTCTCTGACTGGTACATTTTCATATTTAAGTCACTTCTTGGTCTGCTGCCTTCATATCTCCTCCTAGATGTCGCTTTGTCAGTGCAGCTACAGCATGCACTCTCAAGACATCACCAGCAGTGTCCCCTCAGTGCGGACTCAATTTGGAAAGTGGGCCTTCACTCCTTTAACACCTTGCAAAAAGATCTGAAGCTCTTGACTTTGACCTCTCTAAGGGATTCAAAACTACTGTTAAGTTCAATGCCAAAGTCAAGGTAGACATGTTCCTGTTTTTAGTATTTTACACCATTTTATAATGTAGCATGTTTTTTTTTATTTTGTTTTATATCAATTATTTAATTTACTTTTCATTTTATATGCTTTTATATGAATGTTTATTGCAGTGTGCCTCATCTGTGGTTTTTGTTTAAAAGAGATCTCTCTTGTAAATGAGTCCTGGTGGCTCCAAGAGACTAACCTGTATAAATTAAGGCTGAATGAATGATGATGAGGAGAAAGAGAACAGGTGAAAAATAGCCAGATAATAAAAGGACAGTAAGAGACATCCATAACCACTGTGAAACAGACTGACAGGCAAAAGTTAAAGGTGAAGACGGCGACAAATCAGAGCAAGGACAGTAAACAAAGAACAGTGCTTTTCCCTGAGCACTTTGCAAAGTGTTTCATGTTTTTTTGCCAAAACGAGGTAGATAGGACGAGACAGCTAAGCAGGCAAAATGAAAGACAGGTACGGTACTACAAAAGAACAGAGTAACTGAAAGAGGCAAAAACACTATTAAGAATATGTGACAGGGGAAGCTTTAGTGCGTCAAAGAGAGAAGTGAGGGTGAAAAGAAAGAGAGCAGATAAGAGGAGACCCTCATGGATATAGCAGGGTAGAATGGAGCGAGGAGGGTTGAAGCATAGCGCACGTTGAACTGTGTGATAACACTTGTTTGAAGTTCATTAAAAGCCACTTGATTGGGAATGCTGAGTGAATGGCTGACTAGTGAGTGACTTAATATTGTGGAGTGAGAGAAAGAGAGAGAACGAGAGAGGGGGGAGTGCTCTGTGACACTATTCACAAAGTCATTATAGATAAATGACACACAGAGGGAGTGAGTTCAGTGGTGGAGGAGAGGAAGGTGGCGGTGCAGGCGCGCATGTTTGCTCTTCCATATCTCATTTTCCTAAGAATCAGGGTCATATTTGGAAAACAAAAATGAGCAGAAGAGCAAAGAGAAATGGAATTCATTTTAAATCATGTCTCTTCCAGTTAATACATTTGAACAATGGGGGCGATAAATCTGATCTGGTTTGTGAAAATGAAGGCATAGGAAGCACTGGCTTAACACAGCAACAAAGTCAAATCTTCAAGACAGATCTACACTGACAGAGACATAGGGTGTGGTGAAAACACTCTATACACATTAGGTACTTCAGTAAGGTGTGAGTGTGTTAGGGTCAAAGATTTGGTTAGAAACGTTCATGCACATAACTACAGGTACTCCCCGACTTACGAGCGCATCAACATACGAGGTTCCGGACTTACGAGCTCACTAACGAACAGTAAAGTTGTACAAAACATACAGAAAATACAGCACTTGTATGTGTTTTTAGATGAAAGTGTGTTAGCTAACCATTTGGAAACAAGTTTCTGAGCATGTTTATGAACTAGTATAATGATAAATAAATAAATGTCACATTTTTGTCATCTGTGTATGTTCCCATACTTGACAGACGAAATTGGTCTCTGCATTTAACCCAACCACCACTAGTATGAACGTTTGTGATGAAAAACGAGTGTTCGTAGTAGCGCTAGCATAAATGTTCCGACTTACGAGCAAAAATCCGGACTTACGAGCAACACGTGTTTCGGGTTCCAACATACGAGATTTCGTGTTGTGAGCACCTCGTACGAACGGAACTCGCTCGTAAGTCGGGGATCACCTGTATATTCATTTTAAACATGTTAAAACAATTTAATTGGAATAACTGTGCATTCAAACTGTTTTCCATCGTGTTAGTGATCAGTGGTTACTAGTGTGACAGAATATGAATTCATGCTGCTGCAAAGTAGAGATTTCTTTGTACTTTTCCATTAAAAAAAATAATTACACAATAGTTACAAAAATACCTTGGAATAAATAAATAAAAATAAAAATAATTATAATGAAAATCAATTGCTTTTGAATTTTGGGTCACTGGAATTTATTAAATTCCTAACGAAACTGGCCCCAGAAAAGATAAAAAATAATATGACCATGGTTCTGTAATCAGCATCACTGGGGTCTTCATCTTGTAACCAGTCAGTCTTATGTAAATGGTGACTAGCAGTAAGTCGATGTCCCCCGTCGCTGAGACGTTTGAATAGTGAATGTTTGTAGTTTTTGAGATTAGTGTTTTTCTGGACTGGAATGCAAGTAAAAATAAACGTTTTTGGTGAAAGATATTCAAGTGGGTAGAAGTTAAACTGTGTTCTGGCAACAGGAGGGAGCAATTTTATTCATGACCAGGTGCAGAGACAGAACGGGTCTTGGCCCCCATAGATTAGTCTTGGGCCACACCAATCGTTTGAGGAAACTATACTTTTAGGGAATATTAATGGAATAGGGAAATAGGGAAAGATAATGGATGGATGGGTAAAGATGGATGGATGGATGGATGGATATATGCATTTATTATTTCACATGTGAGAATGTTGGTGTCAAGTCTTCTTAAAACAATGCTGATATTGATATGACTTGAAGGATCCAGGAAGAACGTAGATATATAAGCTCAATTCACTTCATCTTTATTAATTATTTTCAAAGATGGGATATGCAGCAGCAGCAGCAGTACGTTGAAAACCTTAAATAAACCAATAACCACATAAAATTCAGATTAATAATTTAGTTTTAAATGCTTTTTAATTGCTTAAACCATATGAATTCATACTTTTTTAAATTGTGTATGCATACATGCATACATATTCTAACATGATCAACTATGAATTAACCATTTTAAAGCATTTTACCATTTATTCTATTGATTTCTTTCTAATATTTTAGATAGTTCTTCTAAATTTTCCAATATCTATTTTTTTTGTATCTTACCAAAATACATTAAAAAAATTAATTATTTTAAGCCCTCAAAAATATATATATTTTTTCTTCACAATTAATCACTATAAATTTTATGCATTTAATTCAAGGATCAAATAAACAAAAGTAATATTTAACGTGCATGATTCATTCAAAGATTTCAAAATAATTCACTGTAAACTAATTCATAATTAAATCATAATTTAAGCGCTTTGGGGCCCCTCATAGAGGGCTGGAAAGCGCTATATAAATAAGCTCCATTTACCATTTAATCTATAAATACTAAATTTATAAATTAAACTAAAGAGTCTCAAAAGAGTATTAGGTCAAGTCAACTCAAATCCTCACAGAGACCCAATTGAAGCTAAACAAACGCAGAGGGTCTACGTGCTAAAAATAGCTCTGATTGCACTAAAACCACCTCAGTCTACTGAGCTGTTTACAACATAAATTTGCTTCTAGGCTGTAAACAGTTTGGCAGTTTTACTGAGGATGCTACTCATCTTCTCCATGCACTGTTGTCACAAAAGACCACACACCTGCATTAAGAATCTAATTAGAATCCCTGTACAGTATCTACATGCATAGTTTAGGCTAGAGCGCCCCCTCTGTCTGAACTATATAATTGTACACAAACTATTGAAGGAATGAGTTAAAATGAGGTGCAGTTGAAAAGTCAAAACTGTCATTTGACACAATAGTTGATTTACCTGAAACAAATTATATTTTGGCCCAATTAGGGTGTGTTTTTTATATATTTTTTCCACTTATTTGAGATCTGTGTGTCAACAGCAACACACCCTTGGCTCGGAGCTGACAGCAGTGCTCATATTCTTTTGATATTAATATCTAATTTAAAAGCCATATATTTATTAATAGTAAATTGTATGCATGCATATACACACATGCAAACAATTCCCACGTGCACACAAAGAGTAGACCAAAATCTTGGGAGTCCCATTAGAGTTTAAAATAATCACCACTGCCAGATAACATCTTGTGCATCATCTGTTCTCATTACAGCATGTCCAAAAATGAAAAATGTCAAAATGCAAATTTTACTGTCGTTGACTGCACATATATTTAAAAATTCATAAACATAATCAATACTTCTTTTTACTCAAAATTTACACACACACCCCAACTACAAATCAATGTAGTCTAATGTTTTCATCTGGCACAAGCCAGCACCGTTTTATTCTATTCATAAACCAAACTTATCTGCCTCATAAATTTAAATCAGATGCATCCACTCACACAAGACACCAAGTTTTATTTGTGACATACACACAAAATCAATAAGTCAGACAAATGTTTACATTTTGTGCAGAATTAAAACATCTTTCAGAATACTATCAATAAAAGTGAAAAATCTATGATGTAGATGTAACGCTAAAACCATGCAAGCACATCTGAGAGTAGCTGCAGACATACTTTAGTAACACACCGATCATTGCAAGTTCTTGCTGAGGTCAAGAGGACCTTTATTAGTTATGAGCACACGTGCATTTGCTAGTTGTATCAAAATGCTGCTGTTATTGGCAGTGGTGTTCAGTGTTTCTATGGAGGTTTATGCTAAGGTTGTTGCCAATGTCAGAGGTTTATTATCACTCTAACAGTTTCAGTCCCAAACATTACTGATTGACTGCACATGAGCATTGACCTTAATAACTTTATCACTGATATTGGACAAAAATAAAACAACTAAAGATATACAGTAGTTACATTGTATACAAGTGATAAACATTTGACTTTTTCACTCAGTCACTCATTTGGGAAGTTTAAAAAATACTCCTGTGTGTGTACATTAGTCCCTCAATACTTTGCTATTCGACTGTCGCACTGTTTCGCGGGTATTCAACATAAGATTGTACACGACACACGATTGGATGTTTGATGGAAGGCGACCAACCAGATCATTGTGCTCTGTATCCCCGGCGCGCATGGCTCAGTTACTGTAGCATACCGTGTTTGTTAATGGGGAGTAGTGGCGGGCCTGTGATCGGAAGATCGCCGGTTCAAGCCCCAGTACCGACAACATCAAAATGTGGGTGGAAAAGGTGAAACACCCACACCTGCCTCCACCCTCATTCGCCCCACTCTGGGCCCCTGAGCAAGGCCCTTAACCCCCACCATTTGCTCCCTAAAACAGGTCTCTCTTAAAAATGAGTTCTCGTGGCTCATAAATAAAGGGTAAATGACAAAAAAAAATGACCAAAAAAAAAATGATCAGGCAGCCCGGTCCCCGTCTGGAAACCATACTTCTGGTGTCCGTACTTATAGCTTCTGTACTTCAGGCATATGTACTTCAGGCATCTGTACTTCAGGCATCTGTAATTCAGGCATCTGTACTTCAGGCATCTGTAATTCAGGCATCTGTAATTCAGGCATCTGTAATTCAGGCATCTGTACTTCAGGCATCTGTACTTCAGGCATTTGTAATTCAGGCATCTGTACTTCAGGCATCTGTACTTCAGGCATCTGTACTTCAGGCATCTGTAATTCAGGCATCTGTAATTCAGGCATCTGTACTTCAGGCATCTGTAATTCAGGCATCTGTAATTCAGGCATCTGTACTTCAGGCATCTGTACTTCAGGCATCTGTAATTCAGGCATCTGTACTTCAGGCATCTGTAATTCAGGCATCTGTAATTCAGGCATCTGTAATTCAGGCATCTGTACTTCAGGCATCTGTACTTCAGGCATCTGTAATTCAGACATCTGTTCTTAAGGCATCTGTACAGCCCTCCCCAACCACCGTCCCTCCCCATCAAAATCCCTCCAGGCGTGTGCCCTTGTGGGCGCCTCCTCCCTCAAGCCCACAGCGCTGGTGGGGCTGCCGGTGGAGCTCTTCCTCTGTGCTGCCAGTATCCTCACACTCGCCTCTCCAGGACCAGAGGAGGAGACCTGCTCTAGCGGGGGGAAGGAGGGTGGAGGCCACCACTCTGTCGGACCCCGCCGCCTCCAGCATCAACATGTGGCACGAGGGCTGCACAGCTGCAGAAAGGAAAGTGCTGCAGAGGGTGGTGAAGGCTGCACAGAAGTCTGTTGGAATCAGCCTCCCCACCATCACAGACATCTACACCTCCAGATGCAGGAAGAGAGCCACCTGCATCATGAAGGACCCCACTCACCCAGCACACACACTTTTTGCCCCACTCCCCTCAGGAAGGAGGTTGAGGAGCATTAAGTGTAGAACCACTAGACTGAGGAACAGCTTCTACCCTGAAGCTGTTAGACTCATGGATATCTAACCAGAATAATCACTAAGGAAAAAAATCACTGTCATGCCACTTTAATTGTGATATGTGACTTATCTGTGCTGCTGATTATCCATACTGCTGATTTCTTGTCTTTAAGCTGTTGTATTCATACCCATCTGCTCCCAGCAGACTCATGTTCGGGCTGCTGTTTAACATACCATATTATTTTACATTATTAGTGTTTAGACTCTAGATCCTTGTACAGTATACCGTTTCTTTTTATACTTTATATTTTTGCTATTTTGGGGTGTAACTGGGACCTTGAGTATATAATCTCATTCCAGCTCATGTACCACATGTAATACGAATGACAATAAAGAACCTTGAAACTTGAAGGAAGATATATACTAATATATGTATATAAATACTAAAATAAATACTGTATAACACCCCTACTTTGCAGATTTTCACCTATCGTAAGGACGTCTGGAACGTAACCCCCACGATAAATGAGGGACTACTGTATACAGTATATATCTTTGAGTATAGAAAAACAGTAAGTTGACTGAGAAATGTTAACATGAAATTGCTACACCAAGGTCTTTGAAGCAGAGTTCAATTGTGACACCATAAAGCATTTTCATTAACACTTCTGCTTCCCTGATTCCTCATGAAAACAACTAACACCCTGTTTAAATAGATTATTTAAGACAACAGAGGAATTACTCCTAAACAGAGGTGTTACTGTTTGTTTTGCTAGTGTAAGGTTTATTATAGTACGCTTTATTTTGATGGCTCTTAAAACCATGGCAGATTGGACCACTTACAGTTAATGGATGTTTTTGCCACTGGTTAACTGTCAGTTCTGTGGTTCCTTAAGTTTGGATTGGGGCTCCACTTTGGGTAGCAAGTTGGGGGTCCTGAGATCCATAAAGCAAATATAATAATATTTCTGATTATTACTTTTTGCTATAATTTTTTTTTACAAAATATGACAACAGTATGCTGGTGAAGATTCTCAGTCATCCAGGACATGATAAAATCAGAACAAGCGCTCAATACAAAAACAACTGGACTTTATTTGTTACAGAACACGTTTCACTCTCTATCCAAAGGGCTTTTTCAATTCAAAGGAGCAGCCTGTGTGACAGTGAAGTTTTATACAGGCTGACATGCCACGCACCAACATATGTAAATTGGAAGCTTGAGATAACGCCCACACATACCTGAGATAACATACCCATCCTATGTAAATTGACGAATCAACACATCACCTTACCCCCTACTGTTAAGGTGTGATGTGTTGATTCGTCAATTTACGCAAGATGGGTATGTTATCTCAGGTATGTGTGGGTGTTATCTCAGCTTCCAATTTACATAGGTTGGTGCGTGGCATGTCAGCCTGTATAAAACTTCACTAGCCGTGTTTCCATCTATTTTCAATTCGAATTTTGAGCGAATTTTTGAAATTTCGCAAAAATGTAAATAAAAATTAATGCGAATCAGAAGTGTTTCCATCAACTGGCTTGAAGCGCATCCACCAGGCCACGCAAAGCGGCATTACGTCAGAGACGTCAGCGTCATTACGTCAGACGTCAGCGTTACGCATGTCTACAGTAAACAGGAAGTAGCGGTTGAAAACAGGACCCGACCACACATCTCGGCAAAATGGAGAGAATATTTCAGGTATGTGTTGCTATCGGGCAAGTTGTATTTATTCTGTCATGCCAACTAGTTTTAGCGATGTTACATGTTGTCCGGAGACGAAGTCACGTGACGTAAATGTTCGCTACGTCAGAACTGAGTCGGCAAATCTGTTTCCATCTCTCGTTTTGCGCATCGGCTCTGATTCGAAAAACCCAAAAACCACCTCAAGCGAGCGTATCAACTTTTTTGCGAATTAGAGGAAGTTAATTCGAATCGTGCCGTTTCCATTCAGCTTTTCTGATGCGATACTTCAAAATGTGCATCAAGAAACCTTGATGGAAACACGGCTACTGTCACACAGGCTGCTCCTTTGAATTGAAAAAGCCCTTTGGATAGAGGGTGAAACGTTTTCTGTAACAAATAAAGTCCCGTTGTTTTTGTATTGAGCGCTTGTTCTGATGACAACAGTAATCATGAATAGGGAAAACAACATTTGGATTAGTTTAATCTATCAAGTCAACGTGCCCTTGTTTCATTTTGTCAGCAGTGTTTACGTAGGTCAACCAACAGTATTTGGAGTCTTTGGTATTTAAGGGGTCGAATGCTAAAAGTTTATCCTTATCTTAATCTTTATATACTGTACATTAGTCTTTACGTGACAAAAACCACAGACTGCATTTTTGATGTAAGAGAAGGATACCAAGTGCCCACTATGACTGCAAGTGATAAGGATGTGTTCAAGGAGGGCTAGAAAGAGAAAAGCACCTGTGAATAGCATGATTCATCATATCAGCATAATCCATGACTTTAACAAAAGTTGGCACAACTCTTTTTGAGGATAATTAGCCTTTCTTCTTGTTCCCAGCTCCTTGTTTTTCTCCTCATTTATACAGTCTTAAAAGTAGCCAGTTTGGTCCATCACACATATGCAGCTCACTGACCCTTCTCATTTTTCTTGTCAGACCTCTTCACGGATTCTTCTTCTTACTCTTTCCTGACTTCTTTTTTTCTTGGGGACCTACTGAGATCTGATAATTAGAGGCTGGTGGGAGGTGTGAAGGGTGGAGAAAGGGAAAGTGACAGAGTAGGAAGCAAAATGGGAGCTGTGAATGTAAAAGCCCTTGGCATAGTTTGAAGCTACGGAGGGAGG
>JBBPBX010010018.1:7051-20457 GCA_038048925.1 Garcialebias charrua
GTAAGTCGGGGACTACCTGTATATATATATATATATATATATATATATATATATTTTTTTTTTAACAAAGTATCAAAAAACTAGCAAAACATTATAAGGTATATGTATAAAATCAAAGACAGGAACAAATCTGCATTGGTTTTTGCCAGGATTCCAACAGATTCTGAAAACCATTTAGAGAAGTCAAGGTCGAGAGCTTCAGATCTTTTTGTAAGATATTCCATGAAGCAGGAGCGGAGTAAGACTGGACAAAGACTGTGTATGCATGCCAGTGACAATATTTGAAGATAACCAAGGAGCATTAGCGCTATCAAAAAAAAACGTACACCGTCAAAGATGCAAACACATTGACATAAAATACCATTTTGTCAGGTCTTCGTTTGATGCTGGCAAAATAACAATTGTTTATTGTTCAACTATAGATATGGTTGCAGACATCTTTACTAAACCATCTACAAGAGTGAAACTCCAGAAGTTTGTGCATTTCATATTTGGGGATATGAAATAATGTCGTTGTACAGTGTTTTATGTATTTATTTGTGTATTTATTTAAACAATGAACTGTGGAACAAAAAAAAAAGGATGTGTGAAACAATGACTGTGTATAATGTAAATATGTGATTTCTATTCTATTGATTTTGTACAGTGAGAGAGCGAGTGGGGGTGTTAAGATTAGTCACGTGAGTTATTGTGCGCTCTTCACGTACGTCATCAACGAGGGACTATTTGAGACGTTGTGTTGATGCAGCTGTGTTGATTGGAGTGGATGGAAGTCTGTATGTATCCGATGGCTTTCCTGCATGAAATAAACCTCCTACACTAAAAGCTGGATTTTGAACCGTTCTTTGTCCGACCTATCCTGCCCTGAGATGACGAACTGAACAGAATTAAACTCGGGTTTTACGTTGCTGCCCGAGTCCCTGCAGATTTTCTGGTCTTCTGGTGTGCTGGACCAGTGATCCATGGTTTTATTTTATTTTTGTAGAATGTTTTATTAACATATAAACACAGAATATGCAGCTGCAGCGAGAAAAAATGCTGCAGGAGGCGGAGCTGATGTCAAGTTCAACAGACCACGGGGGAGCAGCCATATATGGCTCTGAGGGGGAGGGAGCAGAATGCTTTTCCCTGTTCAACATTTTTCTAAGATCCAATGGTTTTGTTCCTCAGCAGAGGCCACGCCTCCAGCAAGAATCGGTTCTCTATGGAGAAAGTCCAGACCCTAGTACGAAGCGAAGTGAAGGACAAGGGTCTGGTTTTAACCAGGCTAGATGTGAACCAGTGTGAAGTGTGTCAGAAATATTGTAAGACCAATCAGCCCCATCACCTTTAATGACTGCCAACTTCTCTTCTCGGGAATTCACACCTCTCAGCTCTCGGCCATTAGCCAACCCCTTCATTCCAGAAGACTCAATCTCACAGCCCCCCTCCCTCACTTTAATCTAGTCCCTTTCAGCTCTTCAGGTGAGGAATGAGCTGTGAAAAATCGAGGTGCGTAAAACTGCAGGTCCAGATAGAACCAGCTCCAGGCTCCTGAGGTGCTGCTCAGATCAACTGTCTGGCATCATGGTATTTCTGTTCAATCTGAGCCTGGAGCTGGAGAAAGTACCACAACTGTGGAAGACCTCCTGTGTGGTACCGGTACCAAAAACCAAACATCCAAAGGACCTCAGTAGCCACAGGCCGGTGGCTCTGACCTCACATTTGATGAAGACCCTTGAGAGGCTGGTCCTCAACCATTTGGACCACCTGGTGAGCTCTTCGTTGGATCTGTTGCAGTTTACCTACCAGCCTGGCATCAGGGTGGATGATGTCATCATCTACCTCAGGCACCAAGCTCTGACCCACCTGGAGAAACCTGGAAGCACCGTGAGGATCATGTTCTTTGTTTTCTCCAGTGCTTTCAACACCATCCAGCCAGGTCTTCTGCAGGACAAGCTGGAGTTATCAGGAGTGGATCACCACATGTCCCAGTGGATAATGGATGACCTCACTGGACGTCCACAGTATGTGAGGACACAGGGCTATGTCTCTGACTGGCTGCTCTGGAGTACGGGGTCCCACAAGGAACTGTGCTGGCACCGTTTCTCTTCACTCTCTACACTGCAGACTTCTCCATCAACTCCTCACACTGCCATCTGCAAAAGTTTGCTGATGACTGCCATGGTTGGCCTCATCACAGGGGAGGACGACTCAGAGGACAGACAACGGACTGGACTTTGTGGAATGGTGCCAGTGGAACAACCTCCTGATCAACACTGCTAGAAGTCTGCAGAAAACTGAGGAGCTGGTGGTGGATTTCCGCAGGTGCAGACCCACCTCACTAACCCCGGTGAACATCCAGGGAGTGGATATTGAGATTGTCAACTCATAAGTACCTAGGTGTTCACCTGAACAATAAACTGGACTGGTCTCACAACACTGACGCACTTTACAGGAAGGGTCAGAGCAGACTACCTGCTGAGGAGACTGAGGTCTTTCGGAGAGCAGGGGGTGCTCCTGAAGGCCTTCTTTGACTCGGTAGTGGCATCAGCCATCTTCTTTGGTGTTGTCAGTTGGAGTAGCAGCTTTATCATCAGCTGAGAAGAAGCAGTTAGACAAGCTCATCAAGAAGACCAGCTCTGTGCTTGGATGCCCCCTTGACCCAGTGCAGGTGGTGGGAGTCAGAAGGACTATGGCTAAAATAACAGAATTGCTGGACAACGTCTCCCACCCCCTGCATGAAGCTGTTGCTGAACTGGAGAGCTCCTTCACTGACAGATCACTGCATCCTAAATGCACAAAGGAGCGTTACCATAGGTGCTTCCTCCCAGCAGCTGTCAGACTCTACAACCACCACTGCTCCCAACAAACTCTATACGGATTAAACACATGCCGACCTCTGCTAAAACACACACTCTGCCTATACTACTGCACTGTAAATAGTCTGCCATTCTCTATATTCTAATACATACTGAACATTATTAACAGTATTTTCTTTAGTTTTAGCAGGTCGCTTTCGTAAATGAGCCCACGAGGCTCAATAAGATTTACCTGACTAAATAAAGGTTGAATGAATTGATATTGTTTATCTTATTTCTTTATATATTGTTTTTACCTCCTCCCCGGGTCGGGGAGGAGGTCCTGCCCCAAGTGGAGGAGTTTAAGTATCTCGGGATCTTGTTCACGAATGAGGGAAAACTGGAGCGTGAGATCGATAGGCGGATAGGTGCAGCGTCCGCAGTGAAGCGGGCGCTGTACCGGTCTGTCGTGGTGAAGAGAGAGCTGAGTCGAAAGGCAAAGCTCTCAATTTACCGATCGATCTACGTTCCCACCCTCATCTATGGTCATGAGCTTTGGGTTGTGACCGAAAGAACAAGATCTCGGATACAAGCGGCTGAAATGAGTTTTCTCCGCAGGGTGTCTGGACTCTCCCTTAGAGATAGGGTGAGAAGCTCAGTCATCCGGGAGGGACTCGGAGTAGAGCCGCTGCTTCTCCACATCGAGAGGAGCCAGTTGAGGTGGCTCGGGCATCTGGTTAGGATGCCTCCTGGACGCCTCCCTGGTGAGGTGTTCCGGGCATGTCCCACCGGGAGGAGACCCAGAGGAAGACCCAGGATACGCTGGAGGGACTATGTTTCTCGGCTGGCCTGGGAACGCCTTGGGATTCCCCGGAGGAGCTGCTCCAAGTGGCTGGGGAGAGGGAAGTCTGGGCCTCCCTACTTAGGCTGCTACCCCCGCGACCCGACCCCGGATAAGCGGAAGAAGATGGATGGATGGATGGATGGATATTGTTTTTAACATTTAGGAACTTTTGTGTGATTTTTTAAAATCTGTTGCTGCTGTTACACTTGAATTTCCCATTCGTGGGACAATAAAAGCTGTTTCTACTCTATTCTATTCTAAACCTGCTGTCGGCTTACCATTGGCATCTACATATAATGAAACAGTTGTTGTAGCTCTGCAAGAGCTTGAAACTGGGGTGTGGTACCTACCGGTACACATTATAGAGCAGTTCACCTGTTTCAGTGCTGGTAGTGTCTTAACCACAAAGAGGTCTTCTGAAATAGTCCAACGTTTTCTCCATGATTGGATCAGTGTGCATGGTTCACTACAAAAGTTGTTCAGTGACAATGGTTGTGAGTTTACCATACTATACCGTACCATTTTATTTATAGAGCACTTAAAACAGTGACAAGGCCAACCAAAGTGCTGCACAAACAACAGGCAACACACAATGAAGTACAAAAAATAGACATAAAAACATTGTAGACAATAAATATAACGACCAAACATAGATCATCTGGTGTTGAAAGCGACAGAGTAGTAATGAGTCTTTAAACAGGATTTGAAAACCGAGAGGGAGGGGCCTGTCTGACGAGCAGAGGTAACTCATTCCAAAGTCTTGGTCCTGCTACAGAGAAGGTCCTGTCACCTCTGACCTTAAGACGAGTTGGAACTGTGAGAAGTAACTGGTCCGCTGACCTCAGAGCACGTGGTGGGACAGACGGGAGAGATGGGGGTGGGGGGTGGGGTGGAGACTGTTGTTGAGGATTAGCTGGAGCTCCCGCAGTCGCCACAATAAGGCCAGAGCGGCACTTTGCTGCGAGGGCCTCAATGCTGCTTGCAGCTTTAATTCAAAAATGATAATTGGACATGACACAATTGGCTGATTGATAGATGAACCGTGTTTTTTTAATTTTTATAAATTATTTTAAATTATTTTGCACCATGTGTGCAGTCCGCAAGTGCAGGGGAATCTCCCTCCTGCAGCTGATCAGCTGATCAACTGAGCTCCTTCTCTGCCAAACACATTTCTGCTGCTGCAGCAGCTTTGTGAAGGTTAAAAAAAAACAACTTTCTTTTGTTTTTCTCTCTTTTGTTTTCTATTGTTTATTGTTTGTTTGTTTATTGTTTAATGAAATTATACCATTGCTGTTCATTGTTCTTTAGTTTTAGCAGGTCGCTTTCGTAAATGAGCCCATGAGGTTCAAAAGATTTACCTGACTAAATAAAGGTTGAATGAATGAACTCTTTGCTGTCCAGATGCACCAATCAACTTTTGTCTTCCAACTTAAAATTCAAAGTATGTCACATCATAAAATTGTCATAATCACAAAATAAAAGTGTTCAGTTATTTTAAATTATTTTTGAACTTCTGTGTTCAGTTGTTTCAGTGTAACTGATCAAGAAGTACATTTGTGCTCCGTGCTGGCGAGCTGAAGCTGCGTGACATCCTGTGATGTCCTGCTGCTCTTCTCTTCTCTACAATTGAAATTGAAATACTGTAACATTTTAAATGAATAATCCATGCTGCATGGATTGTTCATTTAAAATGTTACAGTATTTCAATTTCAATTGTTTATTTAGGGAGGGAGATTGGGAGGAACAAGTGATGACTGAGTGTGGTTGCAGCCGGGCACATGTCATGACGAAGTTTACTGTACTTGAACTGAACTTGAACTTGGACTACTGTATCCCTACTTCGCGGTTTTTCACTTATCGCGGGTGGGCGTGGTCCCTAACATCCGTGATAAATGAGGGACCACTGTACACTATAGTATATGCTAAACGAAAGTTAAACGATAAGCTAACATGTAAGATAGACGCTTAACACTAATAATGTAAAAATATACGGTATATTAAACAGCAGCCCAAACATGAGTCTGTGGTGAGCAGATGGGTATGACTGAACACAGCAGCATAAGATCCCAGTGAAAGTGGCACTACTGTGATTTTTCTTCTTTCTTACAGTGATTCTCCTGGTTAGATATTCATGAGTCTAACAGCCTCAGGGTAGAAATGGTAAAATGGTAAATGGAGCTTATTTATATAGCGCTTTCCAGCCCCCTGTGAGGAGCCCCAAAGCGCTTTACAATACCAGCCATCCACCCATTCATTCACACATTCATACACCGGTAGTGGTAGCCTGCCTTGCAAGGCGCCATCCAGACATACCGGGAGCAACTGGATAGAAGCTGTTCCTCAGTCTAGTGGTTCTACACTTGATGCTCCTCAACCTTCTGCCTGAGGGGAGCAGAGCAAAAAGAGTGTGTGTGCTGGGTGAGTGTGGTCTTTCATGATGCAGGTGGCCCTCTTCCTGCATCTGGAGGTGTAAATGTCTGTGATGGTGGGGAGACTGACTCCCACAGACTTCTGTGCAGCCTTCACCACTCTCTGCAGAGCTTTTCTCTCTGCAACTGTGCAGCCTCCATGCCACACGTTGATGCTGGAGCACAGGACGCTCTCCACTGCACACCTGTAGAACGAGGTGAGGACTGGGCTTCTCAGACCGGCTCGTCTCAGCCGTCTGAGGAAGTAGAGTCTCTGATGACCTTTCTTGATCAGGCTGGTGGTGTTATTGCTCCAGCTGAGGTTATCATTCAAGTGTACACCCAGGTATTTGTAGCTGGAGACCACCTCCACCGCAGATCCACCTATATACAGTGGGGTGTGGGTGTGTTTGTTCCTTCTGAAGTCCACAATCATCTCCTTCGTCTTCTTCACATTCATGTGAAGGTTGTTCTCTTTGCACCAGCTCTCCAGATGTTCCACCTCCTGTCTGTAGCTGGATTCATCATTATCTGTGATGCATCCCACCACAGCTGTATCATCTGCAAACTTAACAATATGACAGCCTGGATGTGTGGCTATACAATCATATGTGAGCAGAGTGAACAGAAGAGGGCTCAGCACACATCCCTGAGGAGAGCCAGTGCTGAGGGTGATGGTGGAGGAGGAGAAGTTGTGGATCTTCACGGACTGTGGTCTGTCTGTTAAGAAGTCTAGACCCAGTTACAAATAGAGGGGCTTAGTCCAAGTGTGGATAGTTTGTCTATCAGAGTTTGGGGGATCATGGTGTTGAAGGCAGATGTGAAGTCCACAAAGAGCAGACGCACGTATGAGTCCTTCTGATCCAGGTGGGTGAGAGCAGTGTGGACCACGGAGGAGATGGCGTCCTCTGTTGATCGGTTCTCACGATTTTACCTAACTCATTTACCTAACTAAATAAAGGTTGAATGAATCATAGAGGACCCCACTCACCCAGTACACACACTCTTTGCCCCACTACCCTCAGGAAGTAACCCTAACCCTACCTTGTTTGGCAAGATGGCCACGCTCAGACCAGCCGCAGCTTCACGAGCTCCCGGTTCATCCCTAGTTTTTAGTAATTTTAATAGTGTTTTTGTACCTGACTGCGCGTTTTTTGCGGGTGAATTATAGCCGAACTGAACTGTTAAGAATCGGAGCGGATTTACCACAGGGCACAGCTGAAATCAGCAACGAACTCAAATCAGAGCTTGGAGGATTGGAGCTGTTAAGAACATCTTTCTGGAAGCAGATGCGCTCCAGGGGAAAGAAAAGGAAGCGGTGCTCCCGAGGAAAGAAGCGGGGCTGCCGAGCAGGAATTATGACGAGACTGCGGGCAGACGCTAAAACCGGGAGACCCCCGATGCCGGCTCTTTTTCTGTCTAACGTCCGCTCGCTGGACAACAAAATGGATCTACTTCGTTTGAGAGTGACCACGTCGGAGGAGATGAGAAGGTGCTCTGTGCTCTGCCTCACGGAAACGTGGATCTCTGAGGATACACCGGACTCTGTTTATGAGCTGGATAATAGACTCTTTTTCAGAACAGACCGGTGCACCGAGACTACGGGGAAAACACGAGGCGGTGGTGTTTGTATTTACGTGAACAAAGATTGGTGCACGAACTGTTCTGTGATCAAAAGGCTTTGTTCAGCTGCCGTGGAGTTGATCACAGTAAGGTGCCGCCCGCATTACCTCCCCCGCGATTATTCTGTAATTCTAATCAGCGCTATTTACATAGCCCCTGATGCTAATGCTAATGACGCCCAGGGAGAAATTCATGACTTACTCACCTCGCTGCAATGTAAATATCCTGAGGGGCTCTTCATTGTTTGTGGTGACGTCAATCACGTGGACCTTCAAGTCTCCCTCCCAGCCTTCAATCAGCACGTTTTCACAGCAACAAGAGGAAATAAAACGCTTGACCAAGTCTACACTAATGTAAAGGGGGCGTACACGGCGAAGACACGCCCACCGCTCGGAGCTTCCGATCACTGCTCTTTGATCCTGGCCCCAAGACAGCTCCCCCCACTCAGGCGCTCCAAGCCGGAACAAAGAGAGATAAGAGTCTGGCTTCAAGGCAGCACCTCCATGCTGAGAGACTGTTTTGAGAATACAAACTGGTCTGTTTTCAGGGAGGCAGCTACTGATGGGAGCTCAGTGGACCTGGAACTTTATGCTTCCTCAGTCCTGGGTTACATCAGTACATGCTCTGAAAATGTNACCTCATTCACAGGCTCAGCTCTGGGCAGCGCTCACTGGGAAAGCGTACCTCTAGAAAGCGAGATATGTCCCTCTTGTCACTGACGCCCATGGCCACCACGTTCTCAAAGAGCCAGAAGAAAGGCCGGCTGTCCCCCTCCTTGGGCCGAGCCTCGTGAAGCAGCCGGTAAAACTCAAAGAACAGGCGGCCGGTTCCTTCTGTGAGGAGAGAAAACATTAAGAGGCATGAAACAATGACGTTCTGGGGCTTTGAACATTTAGACTATTTGGATCCAACGAGTCTACAAAACTTTACAGAATGCTATAAAGCAGCGGTGCCCAATACGTCGATCATGAGCAGCTCGCATGGCATAAAAAAACCACGTCGGCCTATCATCCATCTTCAATATGAAATTAGTCACTCTGACTGACAGGGCAGCCAATCTGAGTCCTGACCTTTTCCGACACATGGGTCACCATGCATGTGCAAACAACCACACCAAAAACTAGCAAGCGACCGAGTTGCCTAGTTAGCCTCCAGTTTATTTCTTCTGATCTAAACTCAAGAAATGGTATAAAATGATCGGTGGAGCTGGACAAAGTCAGAAGAAGAAAACTATCACTTCCATACGGAACGGGAGGAGGACTGTTTGTTTTTCAGCGGTCAGTTGTCTCATCTGCAAGTGTACCACTGTCATTTAAAAGAAGGGAAATGTGGAGCAGCATTTTCAGACTACTGATAAAAACTACGACACCGACTTCCTTCTGAAAAGCGAGCTGAGAAAGAAAAAGGTAAAGGAACTGAAATCCCAGTTATCTAGACAGCAGTCGTTTTTCTGACAGCTGACCACAAAAGCAAAGGCAGCTACCGAAGCATCAGTCCAGGTGAGGCACGAGAAGTCCTTCCAAGATGGAGAGATAGTCAAAGAGACGGCTACACGGCGCTGTGAAGCCATGTCCGAGGATTTGACCCAGCAACTTTGGAAGGTTTTCACAGACTTCAAGTGTTTTTCACGGCAATTGTACGAGTCTAGAGACATGAGTGATTCAGCAAATAAGGATATGTTTTGTATTTTTATAGTAGGTAGATCACTTTGACTTGATGAGTTGCTCGCATGATGAAGACGTGTGGGCACCCCTGCTATAAAGCATATTAGGGCTGTGTAATAATATCAATTTTGCAATATATATCAATTTTTTCTTTACTAGAAAAAAAAATCGATATTCAACCGAGATATCATCACTGCGCAGGGAAGTGCACTTCTCCCAGAGCATGTCGATCAGATTCTATTTCTAAACAAAAATCTGAGGAGAATGTAGCTCACTTGGTCTGCAGAGTAGACTTTCTGTTTAGAGTTCACTTATTAGTCAGGGTCTATCTACAGGCCTTAAGCTGCTCTGCTAAGATGGTGCATTTGAAGTTAAATGTTCTTCATTACTTGAATTATAGACTGTTTTGGAGAAGTCATATTACTGTTTACTTACCAAGCACTAAGAGTGATTCCTTCAGATGTTAAGTGTCAAGGTTAAAAAGGTTTCAAACTATTCAGAGCAGGGCACTTGGTGCACTTTATTTACTTTACAAATGCATGTAAGCTACAGTTTTTACTGTTTCAATTGAAAGAAACATGTTTTCTCACCACTTCTTTGATTCATTTTGTCCAGCTGTCGACTTTAAGTCTGTGTCCATGTCCAACCAGAGCCAGGTAAGTATTGTGTAGTTGGTGCTTTTAATCAGTTTTCAGTTAAATTAATTCAATCCAAGTCTATAACAGTCACAAAATGTCACCAAAATCACTCTGTCCCACTAAAATCTTTCAGAAAATCGCAAAAGTGTATTGAATTGTATCGTTTGCTGAATATCGCAATATATATTGTATCGTGAGCAGAATATCGTGTATCGTATCGTGAGATTATTGTATCACTACAGCCCTAAAGCATATAGTGAGAGAAGTGGGTCAAACTTACCAAAAAGGCCCTTCCTAGCAGGATTGACTATTGAGAGGTCGTTGCAGGGACTCCCACCGATAACGAGGTCAAAAGGACCCCACTCCTGAATCTGTGCAGTGTCAAGGACACAGTATAAATAAATAATCTGCATTTCTGCAGCTGTCAGGTAAAGAAGTGAAACATCATCCAGATCATACGGTCTGCTTACATGTTTGCGTGTGACGTTCCTCACATCGCCAACATACATGATCCGTCCCTGGTGCCGAACAATTCCTACCGTGATGGAGTCTTCACACACTTCGGAGGCTACGTAGCGATCCACTTGAATGCCGAGCTCTCTTAAAACCAAGAGTCCTGCACAAGTTGTAGTCAAAGAAAGAATCTCACTGAGGACAGATCCATCAAGAGTTTATCAAAGAGAACTGTGAAACAAAGAGTCCAAATAAACAGATAAGAGCCGTTGAACTGTTGAACTGACCCAACTGTCACCATCACTGCTTGAATTGTTCATAAAATATTAGAGTGGAAGATTAAAAAAAGGGGTGAGTCTGAAAGATCATTTTTACAAACTGACATGGAAAGAAACTGACAGGAAAAGAAACTGACAGGAAAAGAAACTGACAGGAAAAGAAACTGACATGAAAAGAAACTGACAGGAAAAGAAACTGACAGGAAAATAAACTGACAGGAAAAGAAACTGACAGGAAAAGAAACTGACATGAAAAGAAACTGACAGGAAAAGAAACTGACAGGAAAAGAAACTGACATGAAAAGAAACTGACAGGAAAAGAAACTGACAGGAAAAGAAACTGACAGGAAAAGAAACTGACAGGAAAAGAAACTGACAGGAAAAGAAACTGACAGGAAAAGAAACTGACAGGAAAAGAAACTGACAGGAAAAGAAACTGACAGGAAAAGAAACTGACAGGAAAAGAAACTGACAGGAAAAGAAACTGACAGGAAAAGAAACTGACAGGAAAAGAAACTGACAGGAAAAGAAACTGACAGGAAAAGAAACCGACAGGAAAAGAAACCGACAGGAAAAGAAACCGACAGGAAAAGAAACTGACAGGAAAAGAAACTGACATGAAAAGAAACTGACATGAAAAGAAACTGACATGAAAAGAAACTGACATGAAAAGAAACTGACAGGAAAAGAAACTGACAGGAAAAGAAACTGACAGGAAAAGAAACTGACAGGAAAAGAAACTGACAGGAAAAGAAACTGACAGGAAAAGAAACTGACAGGAAAAGAAACTGACAGGAAAAGAAACTGACAGGAAAAGAAACTGACATGAAAAGAAACTGACATGAAAAGAAACTGACAGGAAAAGAAACTGACAGGAAAAGAAACTGACAGGAAAAGAAACTGACAGGAAAAGAAACTGACAGGAAAAGAAACTGACAGGAAAAGAAACTGACAGGAAAAGAAACTGACAGGAAAAGAAACTGACAGGAAAAGAAACTGACAGGAAAAGAAACTGACAGGAAAAGAAACTGACAGGAAAAGAAACTGACAGGAAAAGAAACTGACATGAAAAGAAACTGACATGAAAAGAAACTGACATGAAAAGAAACTGACATGAAAAGAAACTGACATGAAAAGAAACTGACATGAAAAGAAACTGACATGAAAAGAAACTGACATGAAAAGAAACTGACAGGAAAAGAAACTGACATGAAAAGAAACTGACAGGAAAAGAAACTGACATGAAAAGAAACTGACAGGAAAAGAAACTGACATGAAAAGAAACTGACATGAAAAGAAACTGACAGGAAAAGAAACGGACAGGAAAAGAAACTGACATGAAAAGAAACTGACATGAAAAGAATCTGACATGAAAAGAAACTGACAGGAAAAGAAACGGACAGGAAAAGAAACTGACATGAAAAGAAACTGACAGGAAAAGAAACTGACATGAAAAGAAACTAGGGAATTTATGTTCAATTAAATGAGGTTCAAGAGCTGAAAGACTAACACACTAAAACCGAAAAGAAGGAAAGCTTCAAATAAAAGTTAACGGTAACAAAACTCAAATATAGCAAAAGGTTAAATAAAAGCTAAAAGTAGTAAAAGGCTTGCTAAAGCTAGCAGAACTGTAGCTAAAGTCTAAAAGTAGGAAAAGCCTAGCTAAAAGCTAAAGTTAGCAAAATAGTTGCTAAAAGTTAAAATTAGCAAAATAGTAGCTAAATTCTAAAGTAACAAAAGGACAAATAAAAGCTAAACGTAGTAAAGTGCTTGCTAAAGCTAGCAGAATTATAGCTAAAACCTAAAAGTAAAAAGTAGGAAAAGCTTAACTAAAAGCTAAAATTGGCTAAATAGTAGCTGAATGCTAAAAGTAACAAAAAGCTAGCTAAAAAGATGACAACTGTCATGAAAAGCTAAAAGTAGCAAGAAGTTATATGAAAGCTAAAAGTATCCAAATTGTAACAAAAAAAATAAAAGTAGCAAAATACTAGCTAAACATCAAATGTAGCAAAAGGATAAATAAAAACTAAAAGTAGCAAAGGTGTTGCTAAAGCTAGCAGAACTGTCTCTAAAATTTAACGGTAGAAAAAGCCTAGCTAAATGGCTAGCTAAAAAGATGAGAACTGTAGTGAAAAGCTAAAAGTAGCAGAAGGGTAAGTAAAAGTAGCATGAAAAGATAAAAATAGAACAAGTACGCAGCTACGCTAAAGCAGAATTCAGAGATAGTTTTTGAACTGAAAAGACCCTAACGTATTTATATGGAAAATAACCATAACATAAAATATGTTTATAAATAAACATAAACATTTTGAAAAGTATGAAAAAGAAAAAAAACAAATTGTCGTCACGTCCAGGAGAAGTGTGGTGTGAATTCAGACGTAAAGGAGCTTCAACCTGTTGCTATGCCATCGAAGAGCGACAGCACACGGATGGGCTTCCTCCTCTCTGCCATGACGGGGGGGTAAAGCTTTGGTGCATCCTGAAATCCAATGACGGGAAGGAGAAGTGGGAATTAAAAAAATATCCAGGCAAGTCAGGAACTGATAAGTAGATTCAATTACAGTACTCACAAAAGCTTGGTCGTGGTTATTTACGAAGAAGTGCTGCAGGCGGCTGGGCCAGTCGGAGCGGCGCTCCAGCAGGCCGGACACGCCCTTTGGACCGCACATGTAACAGTTCCACGGGTCCTCTTTGATGGCAGCGTGGGCAGCTCCTGGA
>JBBPBX010010018.1:20582-34073 GCA_038048925.1 Garcialebias charrua
TATATAATACATATTCTATATAATTATTATTTGTGTTCATTTTCTTCCCTGCCTCCATCCTTGTCATTTTCAGGCCATTGATAAATACTGCCGAGTGAGTGGAGGCTTCTCAGGAGTCAAAGACGTCTACTCGTCCAGTCCAACCTATGATGACGTGCAGCAGAGCTTCTTCCTGGCTGAGACACTCAAGTAAGTAGTTAAAAATCTGCCTGTTGTCTATTCCACCTGCAGTGAAGAAAAGAAGAACTTGTATAAATCTGTGAAAATGACCTGATGTAAAGTCTGGTAAAAACAGATATTTACTGAAGGAATTGTGAAGGTGGCTCTCTGGCTCCCTCTGCTGTCTCCCAGTGGTTCATTCCGTCATGCCTGCCCTGCTGCTTGCTGCTCGGTCTTCCTCCTCAATGGATTGAACTCACAAAGCAGCAAATGTCTCCAGAATTTGATGTTGGAGTGCAGGTTTTGAAATGTCAGCCTCCACACTGACTGTGGCATTTCACTTTGTGTGTTGTGCAGCCTTTTCTGTCCTCAGTGTCTGTTCCCTGTAATTGTTCCTGTGAGCTGCGACTCAGTCATATCGAAGCAGTTCAGTTTGTTAACCAAGTGTAAACATCATTTTTCTCTATCATTTCTTTTACAAACTGAACAGCTTATTGTGGCAGGTGACATTTTTTATTTAAAAAGGGTGTTCATGTACTTGTAACAAACCATCACAGTACAGATGATGCAGGAAACCAGGAGAAGAATATGATCACTGTTCCTGTCTAGAAGAAGGTTCATGGTTTTGCTTTATCACCCACCACAGAAGGAATTTTTACTTTTTTGTTGGGCGCATGGCCTTTCAGTTAAAGGACATGGAGGTAGTTGAAGTGAGGACAGAGTGAGATGGCTCAGAGGATGACTCGCTGTGGTGACCCCTGAAGAGGGAAAAGCTGAAAGAAGAAGTTGGATACATGTCCTGTTTACACTTTAAAGCTCCCACATAGTTGGGCGGCCCTCAGTCAGTGGAGGTCTGTGTGTACCGGATTAGAGTTGAAGCAGACGCCCGCAGGGCATGTCCGTGCTAAGATCAATTTTTACATCCGCATCCTCGGTGTCGTCCAATAAACTGTCCGGCGACTGACTGTTTTGTATGCTATACCATTGTATTAAATTTCCCTTCTTCATCTCTAATCTGGCCTTTTCTTTTGTTTTTTTGCCAAAAGTCAAGCGATCTCTTCCTCAGTCAGTCAGAGAGTCTTTATTGTCATTTGCACCGCATGTGGTACATGTGATGAAAACGAAATTATGTACACAGGGTCCCAGTTACATCCAACAACAAATGCAAGAGAAAAACAGTAATAACATCTAGAATTAACTAAGAAAAACATCAACTAGTAATACACTAAGCCCTAATGTAGTGGAAAAACATCATTATAAACAGCAGCACGAACATGAGTCTGTATGAGCAGATGGTCACAGATGAACACAGCAACAAGAAAACAGATCAGCATCAGCATGATGTGATATTTTGCAGTGTTTATTCTTATTATTTATTTATTCATGAGTCTAACAGCCTCAGGGTAGAAGCTGTTCCTCAGTCTAGTGGTTCTACATTTGATGCTCCTCAACCTCCGTCCTGAGGGGAGTGGGGCAAAGAGTGAGTGTGCTGGGTGAGTGAGGTCTTTCATGATGCAGGTGGCTCTTTTCCTGCATCTGGAGGTGTAAATGTCTGTGATGGTGGGGAGACTGACTCCAACAGACTTCTGTGCAGCCTTCACCACTCTCTGTAGAGCTTTCCTCTCTGCAACTGTGCAGCCTCCATGCCACACGTTGATGCTGGAGCACAGGATGCTCTCCACTGCACACCTGTAGAAGGAGGTGAGAACTGGGCTGCTCAGACCAGCACGTCTCAGCCGTCTGAGGAAGTAGAGTCTCTGATGACCTTTCTTGATCAGGCTGGTGGTGTTGTTGCTCCAGCTGAGGTTATCATTCATGTGTACACCCAAGTATTTGTAGCTGGAGACCACTTCCACTGCAGATCCACTTATGTTCAGTGGGGCGTGGGTGTGTTTGTTCCTTCTGAAGTCCACAATCATCTCCTTTGTCTTCTTCACATTCATGTGAATTTAGGTGAGTTCCCTGGAGTTCACCACATACACATAGATCCAAATGTTACACCTGTTATTCATGCATGCAGAAATGTGCCTCTCTCCATATTGGACTCACTTAAAAAGACAATAACTGACTTAAAGAACAGAGAAGTGATAACTCCTGTCAATGAGCCTACAGAATGGGTGAACAGTCTTGGTGTTACACAGAAGAAAAACGGTACACTAAGGGTGTGTTTGGACCCTTGTGACCTGAATCGAGCAATCAAACGTCAGCATTACTCAATTCCCACACCTGAGGATGTCCACAGTAGGCTTGCTGGAAAATCTGTCTTCACCATTCTAGATGAAAAAGATGGATATTGGTAGATC
Organism: Garcialebias charrua; assembly: GCA_038048925.1. Lineage (NCBI taxonomy): Eukaryota > Metazoa > Chordata > Actinopteri > Cyprinodontiformes > Rivulidae > Garcialebias > Garcialebias charrua. The sequence goes on from JBBPBX010010018.1 coordinate 23,045, forward strand.
AAATTAGATGAGTCATCCTCAAAACCAAAGGTGGGCGAATGAACGCTAGGGAGCGCTAAATCGCTATTCCGCTTACAGTGGACCTAAACTTTTTGTCAGCGTTTTTGTGAATTGACTAACTTTTATAATTCATAAGCGGATTTCTGCTATTTTTATTTAAAATGCAGTACCGCTAATAACTAATTATCTATCAGTAAAAACCAATAAACTTATTTACAAGCTCATAATGCTGCTTGTTTTACCTTTTTCCCCACCGTAAACAGCAGAGAGGAGGAAGGGTTGGAGGGGGGAGGGAGGGTTGGAGGGGGGAGGGAGCAGAGGGGGGGATCTACCATGTAGGTAAATGCCTGGGGATCCCATCAGCATGAGGCCCCGGCCCCGCCGCGCCCCGGCCAGTCACCTAATTCCTAACATTGATCCTGCTTGTTAATCTACATTTAACATAAAAATAATTATAGTTACGATGAAAACAATCATTAAATAAGCAATTTAAAAAACGGTTGATTTCATTATCCCCCTACTAAAAATGGACTATTCCATCTCGACAGCTTCCGGGTTAGAGGTGAACTCAGAGGCTAATTCCGTGGCTAGCTGTTTGTGCTGGGTACTTGGACAAATCCTTAGAAAACCCAGCTGTTTCAAGCCAAATTAACGCGGCCGGAGGATTCTATTTTGTGTTCTGTGTATACCACGCGACGGTGAGTCGTTATTTTCATGTATTTTTATTACTTTTCATTAAATCTGTTGAGTACCTATAGACGCTAACTGTGTCTGCCGGTTGGTTGTGGGTTACTAATGGAAATCCTTAGAAAACCCAGCTGTTTCAAGCCAAATTAACGTGGCCGAAGGATTTTATTGTGCGTTTTGTGTCGACCATTCGACGGCGAGTCGTTAGTTTTATGTATTTGGGTTACTTTCATCATGTATAAATGCCGTGGCGACACACCCGTGTATTTGAGATTTAAACGTGGTGTTGACCGATGCTGCCTTTTTGGGTGAGCAGGTACTCATCGATCTGTTCACCAAATATAACACACCCATCCCCTCCAGTGCAGCAGTTGAACGCCTGTTCTCGATGGGAAAGGACATTTTGAGGGCCAAGAGAGCCAGCTTGTCTGACACCAATTTTGAAGTGTTGATTTTTATGAGAGGCAACCAGCATCACATGGAGGAGATGAGCACAGAAGAACAGTCAGAGTAGCCTGAAGTTGAGGAAGGGCAGGGAATAAAACTGTTACACTAAGTGACTAAAAACATTTTTTTTTCTATTTCTCATGTTTTATAATCAAAAAAGGCGTTCAATACAAGATCAACTGGACTTTATTTGTTGCAGAAAACGTTTCACCCTTTATCCAAAAGGCTTTTTCAATCCAGAATGGCAGCTGTGAGACTGAGAAGAAGTTTTATACTAATAAAACGCATAAAACTTCAGTCTCACAGCTGCCATTCTGAACGTTTTCTGCAACAAATAAAGTCCAGTTGATCTTGTATTGAACGCCTTTTTTGATTTTATCATGTCCTGGACGACTGAGAATTTTCACCAGCTTATGTTTTATAGGCATTTTGTTGTGTATATACTTTTTATATTTTTATATATTTGTTTAATCACATTGTGTTTATTTACTCATGGCCACCACAATTTTTGAGTAGATGTGTTTTTTCAGTAATACAGTAAAATAGTGTCTGGAAATGTTTTTTTATTTCTTCTTTATTTCTTTCCAAAGAAAATCAAGGTTTTCATGCATGCACATGACATGTGCACAGAAATTAACAAGCACAAATTCACAGCTTTTTCATTTTGTGGCTTAAAAATAAATCATTAAATAATAAACAATAAACTTTATTTGTATAGCACCTTCCTACAATGCCTTGCATTGACCAAGGTGCTTAACAGGACAGAAAATATAAAAACCGGTACAATAAATCGGTGAATGAATGGAAACAAATAAAAATGCTACATACTATACCAAATTTATAAAAGTTACACACTGAAAGCTTTTTTGAACATCATAAATGATTGGAGTCAGAGGCAGAAATTATTTAAAAAATAAAATAAAAATATGTCAGCTTGAGCTTCCTTCCAAACCAATGAGTTCAAAATTAAATAAAAAAATAAGAGGTTGGTTGAATGAATGAAGATAAATTATTTAAAGCTCTTATCTTATGCTGATAAAGACAGACATCTAGTGGTCAAATGGAGCAACACAGTATGTGAAGTTTTGGTTCCTCCTTGCATTGCTTTCGTCATCTGTATACCCATAATGCATTGCAGGGCACTTCAGTTTTCCAGAAAACAGTTAAAAATAAGTTTATCGATGCATTTTTAATGAAAAATCTACAATAAACAAACAAAAAAAGGACAAAGAAGCAGTCGAAAAGCATTCCACACATTAAACAACTTTTAAAATTTTGGACCCTGAGTGAAAGTTGTATTTTAATAGATGACACCCGGAGCGAATCGCTGTTAAAAGGTAGGGTAAGGTGAGGTGTATATTAGTTTATACGCCTGTAGTTGGCAGTGTGGTGCAGATATTGCATAACGCTGCCGGCTACAAATTGTTGAATATAAATAGCGGATTAGATTAGCTTCCCCTAATTTTGATAAGGCCTTTGTGCATTTGAAATTGTGGACCTAAAAAAATTAATAAGCGTTTTAGAAATTGTGGAACTAATTTTTTAATTAGCGGTGCCCACCTTTGCTCAAAACTATGCACCTTCAACACACCATGGGGAAGATATTGCTTCCTCCGACTTCCATTTGGAATTAAATCTGCAAGTGAAGTGTTTCAGCAAAAGAACTGCGAAACATTTAGGGACATTCCTGGCGTGTTCATCATAGCTGATGACATGATCATTGCAGCGGAAACAGAGCGCGAATATGATGAGATCATACAGAAAGTCATGGAGAGAGCAAAAGCAGCAAATATGAAATTTAATAAGGACAAGATCCAGTTCAAAGTGAACACTGTAAAATATATGGGGCACGTCATCACAGCAGCAGGCCAGAAAGCCGATGACACAAAGATCAAAGCCATAGTGGACATGCCCACCCCAGAGGACAAGCAAAGTTTTCAACGCTTACTAGGGATGACAAAGTTCTTAGCACAGTACATATCAAATGAGGCATCACTTACTGCACCCTTAAGACAACTACTCAAAAAGGACACTGTGTGGCAGTGGCAACCACACCACAGTGAGGCGCTACAGGCACTCAAAGCTGTCCTCACACAAGTACCAGTTCTGAGATTCTACGACCTCAAAAAGCAGCTAATACTGCAAGCTGACTCTTCAAAAGATGGACTGGGAGCGTGACTGCTACAAGAAGGTCACCTTGTGTGCTACGCATCACGAGCACTCACAGACACTGAAAAGAGATATGCACAAATAGAAAAAGAGCTGCTGGTCATTGTGTTCGCCACCAAAAGATTTCACCAATATGTTTACGGGAGACCAGTGACGTTCCAGTCTGATCATAAACCTCTTGAAGTGATAATGTGTAAACCACTTTGCAAAGCACCAGCAAGGTTGCAAGGAATGCTCCTCCAGCTACAGAGGTATGATCTCACTGTTACATATACACCTGGTAAACACATGTACATTGCTGATGCTCTTTCACGAGCCATAACAATCAACAACAACAACCCTGTTGATGAGAATCTCTGTGAGGAGAGAGTTGTGTATGCCATAGAAGCCACAGATGCCTTAAGTGAGGACACACTCAACCAGCTAAAAAAGGCAACTGCAGCAGACAATGTGTTACAAGCTGTGTGTGAAAAACACATGAACGGCTAGCCTACACAAATGAAAAGCTTGGATAGATCCCTCCACAGCTACTGGCCAATGCGACATAATATCAGCATACACAAAGACATTGTTATGGTCGGGGACAAAATTGTGATACCGCAAAACTTCAGGAAGTTGCATGTTGCACATCAAGGAGTACAGCGCACTAAAGCCAAAGCACGCAAAGTACTGTACTGGCCTGGAATGGCACGCGATATACAAACCATGGTTGAGAAATGTGCATAGTGCCAACAAATGCAACCAAGACACCAAGTGGAACCACTTATCCCACATGCAGTCCCAGAGCTACCATGGATGAAATTTGGGGCCAACATTTTTGAGCTGAATGGCCAGTCATACCTGTTGTTAGTGGACTACCTGAGTAAATATCCTGAAGTGCTGAATATACCAGACAAAACAGCATGGACAGTGATACAAAAGATGAAGTCTGTCTTTGCACGACATGGGATTCCCAAGGAGATAGTGAGTGATCATGTTCCTTTCGCCAGTGATGAGATGAAATCATTTGCAGCTTCATGGGAAATAAAGCTCACTTTCTCCAGCCCAGGTTTTCTCTCCTCAAATGGAATGGCAGAGCGAGCTATAAAGACTGTTAAACATGCACTAAAGAAAGCAATGCATACCGGCACAGACCCACATCTAGTGCTACTGTCCCTGAGAAATACACCTGTCACAGGACTGAACATGTCGCCTGCTCAAATGCTGATGGGAAGAGTCCTGCGCAGCACACTGCCATGTTCTAGTGCTGTGCTCAAACAATCTTCCCCACACGACATTCCCACCAAAATAAGAGACATGCAGACCCGCCAGAAACAACACTTTGATGAACGTGCAAAGTCACTACCAGTGTTACACCCAGGTAACACAGTGCACATGCAGACACAGTGTGGCTGGGAGCCAGCAGTTGTTATCCACCAGAGAGAGGAGCCACGTTCCTACACGGTTCAAACCCCAGCAGGAAAGATGCTCAGGAGAAATCAGAGTCAGAGTCAGAGAGTCTTTATTGTCATTTGCACCGCATGTGGTACATGTGATGAAAACGAGATTATGTACACGGGGTCCCAGTTACATCCAACAACAAATGCAAGAGAAAAACAGTAATAACATCTAGAATTAACTAAGAAAAACATCAACTAGTAATACACTAAGCCTAATATAGTGGAAATAAACAGCAGCACGAACATGAGTTTGTATGAGCAGATGGTCACAGATGAACACAGATGAACACAGCAACAAGAAAACAGATCAGCATCAGCATGATGTGATATTTTGCAGTGTTTATTTTTTTATTTATTCATGAGTCTAACAGCCTCAGGGTAGAAGCTGTTCCTCAGTCTAGTGGTTCTACATTTGATGCTCCTCAACCTCCGTCCTGAGGGGAGTGGGGCAAAGAGTGAGTGTGCTGGGTGAGTGAGGTCTTTCATGATGCAGGTGGCTCTTTTCCTGCATCTGGAGGTGTAAATGTCTGTGATGGTGGGGAGACTGACTCCAACATCTTCTGTGCAGCCTTCACCACTCTCTGTAGAGCTTTCCTCTCTGCAACTGTGCAGCCTCCATGCCACACATTGATGCTGGAGCACAGGATGCTCTCCACTGCACACCTGTAGAAGGAGGTGAGAACTGGGCTGCTCAGACCAGCTCGTCTCAGCCGTCTGAGGAAGTAGAGTCTCTGATGACCTTTCTTGATCAGGCTGGTGGTGTTGTTGCTCCAGCTGAGGTTATCATTCATGTGTACACCCAAGTATTTGTAGCTGGAGACATCTGAGGAAGATTCACCCAAGTTTGTTCAGAAACACTTCTCCTGATGAACAATCTGACTTGGAAGAACCATCCACTGAGAAACCACCAGGGGAAACAAACACTTCTCCTCCTGCAGCTGTGAACGATGTACCTACATGTTACACACGCAGTGGTCGGGCAGTCAGGCGCCCCTCCAGGTACAGGGATGATTGAAGGGACATTTCAGTCACAGTTCATTATGCATCTGGTTGTTGGTTTGTTTGTTTAAAAAAAATAAAAAAGAAGAAAAGGTGAATGTACTGTTTTATGTATTTTCAATGTATCCAGTCTGTTTATATATGAAGCAACCTAAATACAGAATACTAAAGGAAAGGAATGTTTTTCAAAAGCAAGTTTGCAAATGTTTTGCATGTTCATACAAAAGAAAGACTGTTTGATGTTCATACACAAAAGATATGGGTCAAGAAAATATTTGTATTCTGGAAAAGAGGAATGTGGTGTATTGTAGTGAAAGCATGTTGTTAAGACTGTGAACACTAGGGGTGCAACCGGGCATTTATGTGAGGTTGTGTTCCAGGCTGTAGAAGAAGAATAAACACGTTGTTGGTCCCGAGCTGCGTTGTCTCAGCCTTATAATATAAGCTGCATGACTATAACCCACAGCCATAGAAGATTAACAGAAAGCATAAAGCAACAACAGCAGGGGCTTCAGATTGTTCCAGGTTCATTTAAATGCATACATTTCATGTCAGGAAACTGGACGTTCAGTAGAAATGTAAACATTTTGACATTTTTGTAATCATTTCAGTTCAGATTGATCGAGAAATCATTTTTAGTCATTAAAATCATTGAAATAATTTTTTTTCTGTGCTCTGTATTTGCCGTTTGGTTTGATTAAGTCATTTCTTTCTTCTTCCTCACCTTTCTTACCTGCTCCAACTCCTCCTCAACCCTTATCTCCCTTTTCCAACTGCCTCCTCCCATCCCACCTCCCCTCCCTCAGGTATCTGTACTTGTTATTCTCCAACGATGACCTGATGCCATTGGAGAGCTGGGTTTTCAACACAGAGGCTCACCCACTTCCTGTCCTCCACCTCGGCAACATCACCTTGCCCGGCAGCGAGCCTGCTCAGCGGTAGACACACATCCCCCTCTTCTCCTTCTCCACAGCACCAGGGGGCGCCACTTTACTGTCTGCCTGCCTAAAACAAATACACCCACCATCACTGGACAAACTTCCATTCAGCCTCTTCATGTGGACAGTCGTGGACAGAAGGAGATAGAGATGGTGTTGGCGGACCCACAGGGACCGGAGAGGACCGACTCTGCCTCCCCCATCTTTTGTTGTGATGAGCTGCCTGACTCTTCTTGATCTGTCTTCAGAAGGATGGTGGGTGTGCTCCTCAGCCTCTGTTTGGCTTTAACAACAGAGCTCCAAAGCAGAGGCTTGATTTAGTTGTTTCGTTTTTTTCTATTTGACCAAACTTTGCTCTCACACTGAGCCTCTGACGGAGTCTGCAGTCGAACACTCAGACTCTGAGCATATGGAAAACTTTTGTTGTTGTTCTCCAGTCAGACTTTTGAACTTCACAGGGTCTCTTCATGTCTGCCTGATCAAATCAGGTGTACCTGGTCTCATGTCATGCTTATGTGTTTGTGTGGTGGTTCTTTGTTTGTGCACTTTGTATGGAGAAGACTGAGGCAGAAAATGGTGGAGGTGTAGCACTGATGAATAAAGGAGAATGCTTTATCTCCCTGCAGAGTTTCTTATGTCACTTTCTCTGTCTCCACGAAACATGTTTGCTGCTTTAAGTCATCATGCTGCAATCCATCTAGTCTTAAACTGTTCAAGTATTGATTTTACACTCAAACATTTCCAACCATCAGACAAAGGTGCAAAGATCATAAGTCCTTGAAATCTTGTGAGATTCTGACAATTTGGCCATAGAAATCACAGTTAAGTTGTTAAAGTTTCGCTTTCCTTAATAATTTTCAGGTTCAGTTGAACAAAAGAAACAGATGTTAGTAACCACAAACACACACACACACACCTGTGTGTGACTACAATTCAAACTAAGTTGACCTTGATGCTTTTTGTGTCAAAGTCAACTTTATTGTCAGAACTGCAATATGTACAGGACATACACAGGACCGAAATTGCGTTTCTCTCAGTCCCTCGGTGCAACAGTAACCGTCTAAACACTAAACACTAAAACATTTAATAAACATAAGCATAAAATAGTAAGAGTGTAACAGTGTTTCCTACTCTATGCTGCAATTTAAAAAAAACATACCATTGCCCAACAAAGCAAATGTGTTGTATTCTCAATCTACCTATTGGAGTTACCACCTGAGTTATGTCCTGATGCATGCTCAATAATCCAGGTAGAAAAATATAAAAAGTTAAGTCTGGTCCTCTGGACATTCAAAAAACAAACAAAAAAATTGTAAAAACATTTGGTCTTTCCTCCGAAAGACTTCTTCAGTCTGAGGTGCTGTATTCAGCTCAGTCTTATAAATAGAACCTTCTCGTAGTGGATCAACCAGTTTGCTGCTGACAGCCAAACCAGCTGCTCACAAGGAGGGCCATCAGCCTAAAGATGGATCATTAGCACCCTGATGGTTGTTTGCTGTTCGCAAGGGCCTGAGTGATACTAGCAATAAGAGTCAATGAGGGGGACAGTTGAACCCGGAGGCTTCCACCTCTGTTTAATGATGGACAGTTTCTTTTCACAAAGATGGCCTCCTTTACTCCTCTCTCAAACCATTGTTCCTCTCTATCAAGGATGTGAACATCTTCATCCCTGAAAGAGTGACCGCTGGCCTGGAGATGAGTGTAGACTGCAGAGTCCTGACCTGATGATGTTGATCTTCTGTGCTGGGCCATCCTTTTGGCCAGTGGCTGTTTAGTTTCCCAGATGTAAGACTGATCACAGCCCTCCTGACACTGAACAACATACACAATATGTGACGCGCCACGGGAAAAGCAGGAACAAGTCGCGCACACTCAAACTGAAAAAAGCAATAAAAACTTCAATTTCTGAGAAAATAGTGAAAGTCATTTTTTTGCAAAATACACTAGTTGAAGTTGTGAAGAAACCACCCCATGCTTTAAAAAACTGTTTAGAAGTTTTTAAACTGATAAACTTTGTGTTTGAGTTCAGCTTGTTTTCGGAGTAAAAAGAGTCGGCTGTGATTTGCATATTGGGGTGAGGCAACTCACAGCTGATTAACATGCAGACTTTGTTTGGCTGGTTTCTGAGCTTTTCCCACTGCTTGTTATTGGTTTTGGCCAATAATATGCATATTTGAAAGAAACACATGGCTACTTAAACAGGTAGGCTTCCCAGTGAAAAGAAAACACACCAGGACCACTTATGTTGGGAGGTGCAATCTGCAGGAATACTTTTCAGTTTCTGATGGGGTGACTAAGACCTTTTTTTGTTTTGAGAACACCATTAAGATGTAACTAAATAATATTTGGTGAGTTATTCAATGATTGTAACGTAACATGATGGAGTTGGTTGGCTTTTGGTTGACACCATGTGTTGTTGTGTCCCTGGGCAAGACACAACCCTGAGTTGCTCCCGGTAGGACTGGATGGCGCCTTGTATGAATGTGTGTATGAATGGGTGTATGGTTGGTATTGTAAAGCGCTTTGGGGTCCCTCATAGGGGGCTGGAAAGCGCTATATAAATAAGCTCCATTTACCATTTAATGTCCTTATTTTTAAAAAGGAAATTAACGCAGATCAAAGCTGTCATAGATGTCAGCTGTTTTCCGACCCAAAAAAAAGACGCTTTTACTGCGTTCGTAAGCAAATCAGTTTCCATCCATCCATCCATCCGTTATCTTTATTTATCATTAGACAAAGCCAACACGCGTAATTATTGTGCAATGCGCTCCAGCTGTGGGGCACATTGCACAATAATTACGAGTGTCAGCTTGGTGAGGTTTTACAAATTGCAGCAAAGAAACTAAATAAGAAAGCACAATATAAAATGGTGTTAATATTGAGGAGACGGCTGGTCCAACTGGCCATTTGAAAAGGTAAAATGTACAGTTAACCTCAGATGGATCAGCAGTTCACACAGCTTCTGCTGTCATCAGGAAGTAACAGAAAAGCTGAATCGAGCAGCGTGTTCGATTAAAATAGCCTTGTTTTTCCAGATAATTTTGCTCTAAAATGTTTTTGTTCATCTGTATATAAGATTATCTTTAGAGTTGATTTTTTTATGTTAATATATATATATTTGGTGGAACAAGAAATCTTCTTTTCTTTCAAATACGTTTTTTAAATATCATGTGGGATAAAGATAATGGATGGATGGATGGACGGATGGATGGAAACTGATTTGCTTGCAAAAGCAGTAAATGCTTAATAAAAAAGACATATATGCAAAGATAAGGCCTTTCTGCCCTGATGACACAAAGGTCATGTCCAGCACCAACACCTTGTGTGACATCTCTAAAATAAGTCTGTGCAGGAGTTTGGTGTGTGTAGAGCCTTATTTTCTTTTGGTTTCCCCCTTTCTAACCTCATCAGATGCAATATAAGCATCTCCTAAGTTTACTCAACATCTTCAGCTATTATACAAACTTTTCCAGTGTCATCAACTTTATGCCTGGGTGATGGCACCACCATCACCCAGGACCTCAAGTGGGAGCCAACCATCAGCTCCCTCATCAAAAAGGCTCAGCAGAGGATGTACTTCCTGCGACAGCTGAGGAAGGCCAAGCTGCCGGCCAAGCTGATGGTGCAGTTCTACACGGCCATCATCGAGTCCATTCTCAGCGCGTCCATCACAGTGTGGTACGCCGGGGCCACTGTCAGGGACAGACACAGACTGCAGCGCATTGTGCGCTCTGCTGAGAAGGTAATCGGCTGTAGTCTCCCATCTCTCCATGACCTGTACGTCTCCAGGACTGTGAGGCGAGCAGGTCGGATCACAGCTGACCCTTCTCACCCTGCATACGGTCTGTTCGAACCACTCCCCTCAGGCAGGAGGCTTCGGTCAATTGGGACCAGAACCTCCCGCCATAAAAACAGTTTCTTCCCCTCTGCTGTCAGACTTTTGAACACTCATAACCATGTTACCTCATAACTTGCCTTGGTCGCTGTATTTTGTATTTTGATTGGGAATCACTGTATCACTGTATTTTGATTGCACCACTCTAATTGCGCTGTTTCTTAGTAGGTTTTGTTCACTGAATATTGTATTGATTTTATGGTTTATGTTTTTTTATGTTTTATGTTTCTATATTTTATGCACCGTTATGCCGAAGCAAATTCCTTGTCTGTGAATCCTGTTCATTGACAATGGCAATAATAAACTGAATCTGAATCTGAATCTGAACTTTATAAAGTGTTTAACACCAGCCACAGCAAGGTTCCAGACAAGACAAGAAAACATATAGAACAACTCATAAAAATAATTATGTTTGACCCCAGTTGAATAAGTTTCCGTGTCCTCCTTAGTTGTGA
>JBBPBX010010018.1:34118-58766 GCA_038048925.1 Garcialebias charrua
GGGTGGCTGTAACAATAACTATGTGACCCAACAATCAACATTACTAGAAAGTTCCTGGAGAAACTTTGACAGGGGCTACCAGGCTGCTGCCGATTTAAAGTTTCATTAGGAATGTATTACAACTCAATCTCAGCTACAACCATACTTAATTTCAACTCAATATGTTTATGTTTATTAAATTTGTTCATTTTTTTTACAAAAGAAACAATACAAGACAATCTCATAAATGATTGTGTACAAAATGTAAAAAAATGAAAGGTAGCAGAAAGAAGAATAAATCTTATTACTGTATATCTGCCCCTTACTTCCAACAATCAGATTAAACAACAATAATCAACCATGTAAACAATAATAATCTTCAACCAACTTTTTCCAACAATCAGATTAAACAATAATAATCTTCAACCAACAGTACAAAATGACTAACTCTTTCTAATTTTCTAACTAATACAATACACATTACGCTATTTCATATATATTTTTTTAACACATTTGTTTTGATCATTTTTTTAAATGTAAACATTGACTTGGCATTTTTAACTACATTCTCCAAGCCATTCCATAATCTAATTCCCTGGATTGAGGTAGAACGTCCCTTCAAACTGGTTCTGAATTGTGGTTTTACAAACATCTCTGTCCCCTTAAGATTATAACAACTTTGTCTTTTAACAAAATGCATTTGGATATTTAAAGGTAATGCATTATTTTGAGCCCTATACATAACTGATAAAATATTATAGTCTACCAAATCATGGAACTTCAATAACTTCAGTTGATAAAATAATGTACTTGATGGATGACGGTAATGTTTTCTAGTGATAATTCTTACAGCTCTTTTCTGTAATACAAAAATAGGCTTTGTGATTGTTTTACACGCATTCCCCCAAACATCAATACAATAGATTAAGTGTGGAACAATGATTGTGTTATACAACAAATACAGAGCTTTATCATTCAATAGGTCTCTGACTTTGTACAGTACTGCAATCGATTTAGCTATTTTTATTCTTACAGAATTTATGTGTTGTTTCCATGTCAGTTTGTCATCAATGATAACACCCAAAAACTTCACCTCATTCACTCTACAAATCTCAACATCCTCAATTTTGAGTGGAACATCAACAGTTTTCTTTTTATTACCGAATATCATGTAATTAGTTTTTTCTAGATTTAATGATAATTTATTTATTTTAAACCAAGTTTGTATCTTGACAAATTCTGTCTTTATCAATTCCAACATTTGTTCTATATCTTCACCTAAACAGAAAAAAGTGGTATCATCAGCAAAAAGTACACATTTAAGGAGTCCTGACACATTTACCAAGTCATTCACATATAAAATAAAAAGCTTTGGTCCAAGTACAGAGCCTTGGGGAACTCCACATGTGATATTACAGAGGTCAGATCTTACATCATTTATTTGTACAAATTGTTTTCTATCTTTTAAGTAGCTAGATACCCACTGTAATGCTGGTCCTCTAATACCATATTTGTTCAGTTTTTCTAGGAGAATGGTGTGATCAATAGTATCGAATATGTCAAAGAATGACCAAATTATAGTCAATTTTGTGTTTGCTTAGGTTGCTATGATGATCCAAACAGACCTGCTAGCACCAGACTCACCTCATCACCAGATGAAGAGCATCTCAGGGTGTCCGCAGCAGAAGTGAGAGGCAGTCTCAGAAAGATTAATCCTCATAAAGCAACCGGACCAGACAACATCCCAGGGAAAGTTCTGAAGGAATGTGCGGACCAGCTCTGTGAGGTGCTGGCTGACATCTTCACCACCTCACTTGCACTGGAGTCAGTTCCCACCTGCCTGAAGACCGCGACCATCATCCCAGTCCCAAAGAGCTCCACAGTGACTGGTCTGAATGACTATAGACCGGTGGCCCTCACCCCGATAGTCGCTAAATGTTTTGAGAAACTGGTCATGTCCCACATCAAGGCAACCGTCAACATCAATGAGGACCCTCATCAATATGCATACCGTGAGAACCGATCAACAGAGGACGCCATTTCTTCCGTGGTCCACACTGCTCTCACCCACCTGGATCAGAAAGACTCATACGTGCGTCTGCTCTTTGTGGACTTCACATCTGCCTTCAACACCATGATCCCCCAAACTCTGATAGACAAACTATCTACACTTGGACTAAGCCCCTCTATTTGTAACTGGATACTAGACTTCTTAACAGACAGACCACAGTCCGTGAAGATCCACAACTTCTCCTCCTCCACCATAACCCTCAGCACTGGCTCTCCTCAGGGATGTGTGCTGAGCCCCCTTCTGTTCACTCTGCTCACATATGATTGTACAGCCACACTTCCAGGCTGTCATATTGTTAAGTTTGCAGATGATACAGCGGTGGTGGGATGCATCACAAACAATGATGAGTCCAGCTACAGACAGGAGGTGGAACACCTGGAGAGCTGGTGCAAAGAGAATAATCTTCACATGAATGTGAAGAAGACAAAGGAGATGATTGTGGACTTCAGAAGGAACAAACACACCCATGCCCCACTGATAATAGGTGGGTCTGCAGTGGAAGTGGTCTCCAGCTACAAATACTTGGGTGTACACATGAATGATAACCTCAGCTGGAGCAACAACACCACCAGCCTGATCAAGAAAGGTCATCAGAGACTCTACTTCCTCAGACGGCTGAGACGAGCTGGTCTGAGCAGCCCAGTTCTCACCTCCTTCTACAGGTGTGCAGTGGAGAGCATCCTGTGCTCCAGCATCAACGTGTGGCATGGAGGCTGCACAGTTGAAGAGAGGAAAGCTCTGCAGAGAGTGGTGAAGGCTGCACAGAAGTCTGTTGGAGTCAGTCTCCCCACCATCACAGACATTTACACCTCTAGATGCAGGAAAAGAGCCACCTGTATCATGAAAGACCTCACTCATCCAGCACACTCACTCTTTGCCCCACTCCCCTCAGGACGGAGGTTGAGGAGCATCAAGTGTAGAACCACTAGACTGAGGAACAGCTTCTACCCTGAGGCTGTTAGACTCATGAATAAATAAAAATAAAATTAAAATAAACACTGCAAAATATCACATCATGCTGATGCTGATATGTTTTCTTGTTGCTGTGTTCATCTGTGTTCATCTGTGACCATCTGCTCATACAAACTCATGTTCGTGCTGCTGTTTATTCCCACTATATTAGGCTTAGTGTATTACTAGTTGATGTTTTTCTTAGTTAGTTCTCGATGTTATTACTGTTTTTCTCTTTCATTTGTTGTTGGATGTAACTGGGACCTCGTGTACATAATCTCGTTTTCATCTCATGTACCACATGCGGTGCAAATGACAATAAAGACTCTCTGACTCTTGACTCTCTGACTCTGACAAGACCCGCCTCAAATTCAGGAAATCCATTTCATAGTTTGTAGCCAGCTACAACGTGAGGACTGAGTGAGTAGTACTCAGTTGGGCTTATTTTGGTGAGTAGCATCTTAGCTAGCAGCTAGCCGACTTTTCATCGTAACATGTCCGCTGTGTGGAAGTATTTTACAATAGTGTTTCCCCTACAAAACTTGCCATGGCGGGACGCTCATCTCGACCGTGAGTTTTCTCGGGGGAGGGGGCGGACACGTGAGTTTTCTCGGGGGAGGGGGCGGACAAAGATACGTCCTGAGCTGCGCAGCGCTTATACTGACAAATTTGGGGTCGGGGGGCAGAGACAAACATGTAGTTTAGTATCAAACTAGCAGCTTGCAATGCAGGTGCTGAAAACCTAAATGCAGCCTCTTCCCTCATGTTGAACACTCACGCTGAAACACACCCCCATCCCATACACATACACTTGGCGCACGGCTCACGTTTGTTTGTCTGTCTCACCCTCCCCACCCAAAAAACAAAGCTACGCAGTTTAGGAGCAGGGCAGAGGAGAGAGACAAACATTTCAGCAGCGTGTTGCCTGTACAGTTTTTATTTGTTTTTTGGGTGGGGAGGGTAAGACAGACAAACGTGAGCCGTGCGCTAAGTGTGTGTGTGTGGGGGAGGTGTCAGCGTGAGTGTTCAGCATGAGGGAAGAGGCTATCTTTATGTTTTCAGCACCTGCATTGCGAGCTGTTAGTTTAATACTTTATTTAATTAATTTATAATAATAATAATAATGTCACATTTTTGTCATCTGTGTATGTTTCCATACAAGACAAAATTTGACTCTGCATTTAACCCAATCACCACCAGGTGGGGCAGTGGGCAGCTATAGAAAGTGCGCCGGGTCATTCATTTAAAAGAGACAAAATAAAACAAATTCATCAAAAAGAAAACATTGAATGAAAAGAATGCAGAAAGAAGAAAATAAAATTTTATATCACCCCATTATTTAAAAGAATATATAAATAACTTTAAACAAACAATCACTTAAATTAATTACTTTAATATTCACTTTAGACCTAGGAATCATTAAAAAATTACACGTTTTGTGTTAGCAGAATTTAATCATAACTTTGAAACTTATCCAACATTAATAAAACTTACCTCAAGTTGCCTTTTTGGACATGCATGCATATGTGTACACACATTGTACTTGAGAGGAGATTATTACAGCCTCATCTAAAATCAATGATAATGAGGATATCGGAACTTGATCGGTATCGGCCGATACCCAGTTTAAAATATCGGTATCGGATCGGGAGCAAGAAAATGTGGATCGGTGCATCCCTACCCAGAACCCTAAATGTCTACATGCTATATAGGAAAGTGAGTACAGGCCCCGAAGGTGAGACTGATTGTACATCCCACAACCTATGCACCGTGTGCCCACTCAACTCCCTATATATGCATGTGTCTTGAGAATGTTATAAGTGAGTGTCTGTATATTAAAAATGGGGCCAAGGTCTCCATGAACCATGGAGATGGAGGATTCTACCCGCAGCTCAGTAGTGCACCTGAACCACAAGGCCCTGTCTGAGAGGCGGGGTACATGCTGCACAGGTCTCCAGTCAATCCCATAGAGACAAAGGAAACAAACACTCACACCTAGGGACAGTTTAGAGTTACCAATCAGCCTAACATGCATGTTTTCCATCAATGGGAGGAGTACCTGAAGAAAACTCACATGTGCTTGAGGAGAAGATGAAAACTCCTAACAGAAATGTCCCAGGCCAGAAGGCAATCCTGCTACCTTCATGCTGGAGGCAACAGTTCTAACCACTGCTCCAGAGTGTTGGCTTCAATAGATGTCAAAATGGACCAAGTTTGGTTTCTAAGAAGATAAAGTTAATCTCTGAGATCCAGCGATAGAAATATAAGATCCAGGTTGGCCAATACCAGCTACAAGTTGTTGTCATCATGCAGTTAAGGTTTGAATGAACAATGCAGACAGAACGGTATTCTGGTAGATATCACCAAATGAAAATGGTTTTATTGGTTAACAGGGTCTTCGTTGTGCACTACCATGTTTTTTAGTTGTTGTCTCTCCTGTGTTCTTGTGTTCAGTCCAAAGATTTACGTTTAATAATAATAATAATAATAATAATAATAATAATAATAATAATAATAATAATAATAATAATAATAATAATAATAATAATGAATTCAATTTATAACGCACTTTTCATTAATGAAAATCTCAAAGTGCTACAAAGTGCAACAGAATTAAATGTCAATAAAACAAGTAATAAAACAAGTAAAATCAATAACAGTATCAACTAAGATCAAAAGTAGAATCATGAGGAGGTAGAGTATGCTCGGTTGAAAAGAAAGGTCTTCAAGCCGCTCTTAAAGTCAACCACAGACTGTGGGGCTCTCAGACAGTCAGGAAGAGAGTTCCACAGGTGGGGGGCAGCCACACTGAAAGCCCGGTCTCCCATGGTCCTTAATTTGGTTCTCGGAATGTGAAGGAGATTACTGTTCTGTGACCGCAGCGACCGGGTGGATGAGTATGGAATAAGAATATCCTTCAGATAATCTGGTGAAGCTCCATGTAAGCATTGATGTGTAATGAGAGCAGTTTTGTACTGAATTCTGTAGGCGACAGGAAGCCAATGAAGGTTATGGAGAATGGGCGTAATATGTTCAAATTTACGAACTCTCAACAAGATCCTTGCTGCACTGTTTTGAATATATTGAAGTTTCTGAAGGTTTTTGCCAGGGATTCCAATAAACAGGGAGTTGCAGTAGTCGAGCCTGGAGGAGACAAAAGCATGGACAAGTTTCTCAGCATCGAAAAAAGTTAGAGATGGGTGAAGTCTGGAAATGTTTCCATCGTTTGGTTAATTTGTGATTGCTAAATGCTTTGTACAGCAACTGTAGAACTGGATATCTGGTGACACCGATGTTTAACAGAACCAGTTGCTCAAGGATCATCATGACACTCTGAGACCCATGAAGTTTGTCATCTAAGACACAGATGGAAGATGTGGGTGTGGTCAAATGTTCTAGGAGTGGATTTTGTGTCAGAAGGGGCTCCAAGGATCACATTTTTTGTGCTCTGATCAGCAAGATCAACTACAGCCTGTCTCACCGGGATGAAAAAACATCCTGTTGATACTTCATGATGTCCTGGGAGGACATGATGATTGATTATACCAGAATGAATAAAACTGTATATTAAAATATGTCATCCAACAACTTAAATATTCCACCTCAAGCCTTTACAAACTTTTTAGAATTTACTATACTATAGAATTAGCACTTGTCTTTTTCATTGATAATAATAATAATAATAAACTTTATTTGTATAGCACCTTCCACAATGCCTTCCACAATGCCATTGATTATTATTTCAAAACATTTTGAACAACATAAAACTAAACATTTTAACTTCCCCTCATACTGATTGACAAGCCCTCCAGGACAAAAAGATAAGTCAGAATGTAGATGATCTTTGAGGGGTATTGGCAAAGTCGTTTAGTAAAACTGCAGAGGGCACTCATTACAAGTGATAAAGGGTGATAGGTGGTTCTGAGCGTGAAAACTTCCATAGCATTGTAGTGATGGCATATGGAGAGTGATGGCAGTGTTTCCATGACAGTTAACCCACAAAAGCCTGTGTGGCTTGACCTTTGACACTTTAAAGCAGCACTGGCCACGCTGACCTTGTTCCCGAGCTACAGCTGTGATCATATGAAGGTCATGGAAACGACCGAAACCAAGCGTGAAGCCCATGGCTGCCTCCTGACGTGGTCTGAGCAACTCATGTTAGAATGCTTGATAGGCCCCAGGCCCTGTAGCCTTAGCCTTTCTGTAGCAGGCAGTACCGTAGTTTTCTGTAGTTTTGGAACATTTTCAACATGTTCATGTGATCGCATGTGAAAGAATAAAATAAAATAAGAAAAACATTCATTTTTATCATTTTTTTCTGGCAGTGAACAAAACAGAAGGTTGACACATAATAACAGGTCAGTTTAGCACTAGGCTCAGTTTACAACCACGTTTGGTCAAGAGCATTGTACGAGAACAGAGACGTTAAAATCACGACCAAGTAAATAACAATATTTCAAATTTATCATTACAGAAAACCCAGTGCATCTTAGAAAAACAATGTTAGAACAACTTAGTCTACAAACGTTTACTTGCTGAAAAAGTATTTACACTGATAAGACTCAGTAGCTTGAAAATTTGTTTTTGCCCTTAGATGATTTGACTTGATTTAAGAGTTATATTTTAAAGTTTATGAAGTCCTTTGTGCCATTTTCTAAACACTTCCCTTGCCACAAAGAGATGGCAACTTCATCCTTGAGACTTTTGAATGTTTATTTTTTATTTTTTAGAAAATTACAGCTTTATAATTCTAACTACCGGTAGTTTATTTGTTTACTTTTTTAAATCTCAAGAAACATCTGAAAATTGCTTGAAATTTGACTTTGACTGCCATAATTAGACTCCTTTTCCCCTAAAGGAGTTTGTTTCCTTCAATTATTAGTTAGTTTAAAACGTTTGCATTTATCATAAACAGGCACAATATTCAGGCCTACATGTGAAAATTGCAATTAGTCTAGCTAAAAACTGGAGCCATACTATAACTTAACTGTACTATAGTCAATGCAATACAAATGTATGGTATTGTATATGAAAATAAATGCTTTTACAATTCTATCATCTGTTTTATTTACTTGCCTGTATTGTGATCAGTTATAAGTTATTGCTGTTTTAGAATGTGTTTGTGAACATCCATCCATTATCTTTTACCCGCGACAGGTCACAAGTCCATCACAGGGACACATAGAGACAAACAACCATTCAGTCTCTCACTCACACTTAGGGACAATTTAGAGTTACCAGTCAGCCTAACAAACATGCTTTTGGACTGTGGGAGGAAACTGGAGTACCCGGAGGAAACCCACGCATGCACGGAGAGAACATGCAAACTCCACCCAGAAAAGCCCTTGGACCAGGATTTGAACCAGGGACCTGCTCACTGAGAGACAGCAGCTCTACCAGTTGCGCCACCGTGCTGCCTTGTTTGTGAACAGACAACATATATTTGGTGTTTCACTTTAGACATGGTGTTTGTTCACATGATCTTCAGAGCCAGGCAATGATTTATGCTGGCGAGAGTCATCCAGGTCATGATGAATAAATAAAAAAGGGTTAACAAAACCCCAAAACAACTGGACCTTTTTTTATGAAGTTATTCTTTCAGCTTCAGAATAGAAGTCTCTTTTATTTTTTTTTATTTTTTTTGGAGTGAATGTTTTTTCACAAACAAAAGTGTGGGGAGGAATTTAAACTTAATGTTACGTATTCACTGGTTAACTGGACATCATTAACTTCACACAGACTCTCCTACTGGTACATTTTCATCTTTAAATCACTTCTTGTTCTGCTGCATTCATACATCTCCTCCTACATATCTGTGTGAGTGCAGCTACAGCGTGCGCTCTCAGAACATATATACCTGGCTGCAGCGTCCCCTCGGTGAGAACTGAACTTGGCAAAAGGGCCTTCTCCTACTCCGCTCCTGTTTCCTGGAATATCTTACAAATAGATCTGAAGCTCTCGACCTTGACTTCTCTAAATGGCTTCAAACATCTGTTAAGTTCATAGCAAATAAATAAAGTCCAGTTGATCCTGTATTGAACGCCTTTTTTGATTTCATCATGTCCTGGACGACTGAGAATCTTCACCAGCATATTCATAGCAAAAACTGCAGTGCTCCTGTTTTTGTTTTTTTATATTCGCCTTATAATTTACCTGTTTTTGCTACATTTTGCCATCTTATTTTAATTTGTAAAAAAACAAAACAAAAAAAAACTGTATGCCTCTTTTATGACTGTCTATTTTTGTCGTTTTTGTCCATTGTTGTCATCATTCTTTGTTGAAATCAGGTCTCTTGTAAATGTAAATGGGTCCTCGAATGAATGTAATAAACCCAACCTCCAAATGGTGGCAGTATGTTGAGGCCCTTCGTGTAGAATCTACGGTATCAAGGTCTAACGAAGAAGAAAAAGAAGCTTTCTGATTGGCTCTTTTATGAGTCAGTTCCTGTTTTCCATCCAATGAATGCGTGCGCCTGGTTTTTTTTTTTTTTATCCGACCTCTACAGAACCACGAAAAAAAGTTGTTGAGTGTGACGCAGATTTAGGTAAAAACGCTGTTTGCAGTATGTTCTTTTTGATCTTTTACGGTAATTAACGTAACTTTAAAGCGTTTCGGCTATACGGAACACTTCCTGTTGAAGCTCCGGAAGTATTAAGAGAAACAGCGACTCGGTTTTCTATCTACTGACTGCGAGTTCTGAGTTTTCTTTCTTTCCCAGCCGTTACATTTGACTTGGTTAACTCTCGCTAGACCCGCTGCTTCATCCATAATGTGCCTTCTCTGTTGTAGGCTTCATGTTTACACAAGTTCCCATTGTTTAGCATTTGAACTGAAAGTCGTGTCCCCAGGAACAGCAGAGCCTCCTCCAGTGGTTCCGGAGCAGCATGCCCATCAGACGCCTCGGGGGTCACAGGTCTCTTGGTTCTTGCTCTCCCACCACTAAATTGTCGTCGTATGGTTACACGAGGAAAATGAATATTTCAAAAAGTGGCTACCGTGTGTTCACGGCCAACTCCAGCACCGCCTGCACCGAGCTGGCCAAGAAGATCACCGAGTGAGTATGGACATGTTTAAAAGTATAAATGTGGTGGCAGCCATTCTCTCATGAGACATGCAGAAGAAATGATGATGTGGGAGCATCATCAATACAGAACTATTTCTTTAAACATGAATGTAGAACAGGGGTCTGCAACATTTAGGATCAAAAGAGCCATTTTTGCCCCTTCGTTCTTTAAATTAAATGTGTCCAGAGCCGCAAAACCTGCTACAGTTGTCATTATCAACTGGTGGCCCATGGGCCACTTTAAGTTTGTTTAGAGGAGGCTTTTCTGGCCAGTAGGTGTGAAATTATAAAACCAACAACATCCAATGATTAATATTTATCAATAGTTTTACATTTTGAGACAAAAGATTGGATTCCAGCCACCCACCCACCCATCCATCCATCATCTTTACTCACTTTGTCCCTTTCGGATTGCAGGAGGTCACTGGTGCCCATATCCAGGTTGCAAGTCCATCACAGAAGACTGGATTCTTGTTAAGAAAAAAAAATCATATTTTGCCATAAAAAACAAACAAAAAAACAAACAATGAACTGTGCAGGGTTATATATATATTTTTTTATTATTGTGGAGAAATTGAGTATCCTACTTTGAAGAAATAAAGTGAAAATGAATACAGTTTACTTTGTCTATTAGTACTACTATCATATTATCATATTTGCAAAGGAAATGACAGGACAACTGCTAAAACTAGTCCACATTTGTTGTAGGTATAACATTCTATAAAATTCAGTTTCATGTTAGTTTTGGTCAGAGCTTGAAAGAGCCACTGCGAAGGGACCAAAGAGCCACTTGTGGCTCCAGAGCCGCAGGTTGCAGACCCCTGGTCTAGAAGAAGCCAGGTCAAGTATAAATATGGGTTATTCCTTATGGAAACCTCTAACAATGCTTTATTGCATGACAGGGAACACGAAAATTACATTTGTTGAGGCTTTTCCTTTATATAAAAATAACAGCTGATGTGACTTGAGCCTAAAAGTTCCAGTTTTGTCTTGTCAACATGTATTTTAGTAAATTCATGTTTTTTAAGTTAAGTGCTATGTGTTGTCATCATTATGTGTTCCTATACAATGGTGAAATTGGTTCTCTGCTTTTAACCAATCACACGTGAGGTACACCCAGGTGGAGCAGTGGGCAGCTATGTATGCAACTGGGAGCAATTGGGGATTGGGTGTCTTGCTCAGAGACACCACGACATGTGGGAATGGCCGTCTTGTTGAAGCTCCAAAATTCACGGTTGAAACCCGTTCCATAGTCTAAAAAGTTGTTTTTCTCTGCAAAAGAAGCTGAGAACTTGTTGACTGATTTTTTAAGTTAAAAGCTTTGTGTGAAAAATGCTATGCTAAAGAGCTCAAACCACACTGAGCGTCCTCCATTTGGAGAACTAAAAAAAGGAGAGACAGCCAATGTCACGTCAAGGGGCCTCCCTCCCATTTTTCTTAGAGACACGCTGCTCACTCACTCACTATCCATCCTTCGGTTTAAACAGTCTTATACTGCCATTCAGTGGTCAAAAAAGGTACTACATCAAGTAGGGCGGTAGTGGTGTAGTGGTAATGGCAGTCGACTCCTGATCGGAAGGTTGGAGGTTCGAATCCCGCATCCGCTCACCATGTGTTGTTGTGTCCCTGGGCAAGACACTTAACCCTGAGTTGCTCCCGGTAGGTCTGGATGGCGCCTTGCAAGGCAGGCTACCACTACCGGTGTATGAATGTGTGAATGAATGGGTGGATGTTTGGTATTGTAAAGCGCTTTGGGGCTCCTCACAGGGGGCTGGAAAGTGCTATATAAATAAGCTCCATTTACCATCAAAACAAATGAACCAACATTTCTTCTTAAATTTGACAATAATTACTAATTGTTGTCAAATTACAAACAATATTATCATTTATCACAATAATTTCTGAGACAATTAATCGCCCAGAAAAAGTTGTTATTGTGACAGGTCTAGCGTTTACATCCTGGGAGGTTGTCTACAGTCCCATAAACCTTTTAACCCTGTAGTCAACCTTTGTCACCAGTATACACAGTTAAACCTCACAAATGTACTAAAAACACAAATGACCTTCGTCTGTGAGCTCACCAGTTTAGACTGTTGACGTTTCAAGGTTGTCTTAGTGGTACCATTCTACTTCCAGTCCATGCTTAGCCAGGCTGTGAGGTTCTTTTCAGAGTCAGAGAGTCAGAGAGAATTTATTGTCATTTGCACCGCATGTAGTACATGTGTTGAAAACGAGATTATGTACACAGGGTCCCAGTTACATCCAACAACAAATGCAAGAGAAAAACAATAATAACATCTAGGATTAACTAAGAGAGACATCAGTTAGTAATACACTAAGCCCTAATGTAGTAGATAAACATCATTATAATGATGGTATTTTACGAGCCAATCAGAGGAGACTTTACTACAGCCTGAAGCAGTATTACTGGATTTCTTAGTTTTGCTCCAGAGGGTGCGTAACTAACTATTATTATTATTATTATTATTATTATTATTATTATTATTATTATTATTATTATTATTATTATATTATAAGGATTAGTCTGAAATGTGTGGAGTATCCCACAGATTTGCTCACTAAAGCTCTGGAGGAGAACCTAAAGTCTTTTCACGTCTATTTTCACAAATCAGACTTTGCATCATTATTACTTTCAGACAGAGGTGGGGACTCAAGTCACATGACTTGGACTCGAGTCATTAAAATCACGACTTGAGACTTGACTTGAAAAAATGCTGAAAGACTCGGACTTGACTTTGACTTGCACGCCATTGACTTGGGACTTGACTTGACTTGAAGCTGTTTACTTGAAAAGACTTGATATTTAAGTCAAGTGAAAATTTTAAAACACGTTATAAAAGTGGCCGCATTAATTATTTTCACTCATTCCGTATTAACAGTCAGGCGCAGACTGGGCACCCCACACTCCGTATATATGTGTGTGTGCGTAGCTTTGAAAAAAACAATGCAAGCTACAGCTGAGGGACCAANAAGTCGTGTCCCCAGGAACAGCAGAGCCTCCTCCAGTGGTTCCGGAGCAGCATGCCCATCAGACGCCTCGGGGGTCACAGGTCTCTTGGTTCTTGCTCTCCCACCACTAAATTGTCGTCGTATGGTTACACGAGGAAAATGAATATTTCAAAAAGTGGCTACCGTGTGTTCACGGCCAACTCCAGCACCGCCTGCACCGAGCTGGCCAAGAAGATCACCGAGTGAGTATGGACATGTTTAAAAGTATAAATGTGGTGGCAGCCATTCTCTCATGAGACATGCAGAAGAAATGATGATGTGGGAGCATCATCAATACAGAACTATTTCTTTAAACATGTAGAAGAAGCCAGGTCCAATAGAAATATGGGTTATCCCTTATGGAAACCCTCAAACACTGCTCTATTGCATGACAGGGAACACGAAAATTACATTTGTTGAGGCTTTTCCTTTATATAAAAATAACAGCTGATGTGACTTGAGCCTAAAAGTTCCAGATTTGTCTTGTCAACATGTATTTGAGTAAATTCCTGTTTTTAAATGGAAGTTAAGTGCTATGTGTTCAAAGTCAACTTTATTGTCAGAACTGCAATATGTACAGGACATACACAGGATTGAAATTGCGTTTCTCTCAGTCCCTCGGTGCAACAGTAACCATTTAAACACTAAAACACTGAAACATTTAATAAACATAAGCATAAAATGAAATAATAAAAGTGTAATACTGTCCTGAGTTTTTGCATAGTAGTATAAAAAAAGTATAAAAAGTATATCTATAAAATAAACTGAAGGTTCTAGCATTGACATTTGCAAAGAGTGGCAAAGCAGCATATGAGTTAATGTACACAGTATATGTATGAGGTAGTAGTTGATGTTGGTATAGAGGCAAAAGTGGCATATGCAGTAAGGCACATTGGGCATCCTTAAATAAGGCTGGTCAGAGAATACTGTATATGTATCAGCAGTAGTGTAGATATAAAAGTAGTGTAAATGTAAACAGTAGTAATAAATGTAAACAGTGAATGTAAACAGTAGTATGTAAACAGTGAATGTAAACAGTAGTATGACTATAGGCAGTGATTTAATACAAACAGTGCAAATGTTGTTCCCAATACAATGGTGAAATTGGTTCTCTGCTTTTAACCAATCACACGTGAGGTACACCCAGGTGGAGCAGTGGGCAGCTATGTATGCGACTGGGAGCAATTGGGGATTGGGTGTCTTGCTCAGAGACACCACGACATATGGGAATGGCCATCTTGTTGAAGCTCCAAAATTCACGGTTGAAACCCGTGCCATAGTCTAAAAAGTTGTTTTTCTCTGCAAAAGAAGCTGAGAACTTGTTGAATGATTTTTTAAATTAAAAGCTTTGTGTGAAAAATGCTATGCTAAAGAGCTCAAACCACACTGAGCGTCCTCCATTTTGAGAACTAAAAAAAAAGGAGAGACAGCCAATGTCACGTCAAGGGGCCTCCCTCCCAGTTTTCTTAGAGACACGCTGCTCACTCACTCACTATCCATCCTTCGGTTTAAACAGTCTTATACTGCCATTCAGTGGTCAAAAAAAATACAACATCAAAACAAATGAACCAACATTTCTTCTTAAATTTGACAATAATTACTACCGGTAATTGTTGTCAACTTACAAACAATATCGTTTATCACAATAATTTCTGAGAATTACAAACAATATTATCGTTTATCACAATAATTTCTGAGACAATTAATCGCCCAGAAAAATGTGTTATTGTGACAGGTCTAGCGTTTACATCCTGGGAGGTTGTCTACAGTCCCATAAACCTTTTAACCCTGTAGTCAACCTTTGTCACCAGTATACACAGTTAAACCTCACAAATGTACTAAAAACACAAATGACCTTCGTCTGTGAGCTCACCAGTTTAGACTGTTGAATGTTTCAAGGTTGTCTTTAGCCGTTTTCGCATTGCATGGCCCTCCCCAGTCCGGCTCGTCTCTGGTTGGCCCAGAGCCAGCCCTGGCCCGCCTCTGTTCATTACGCACTGTCCGGAGAGCAAGCCTTGAAGTGGGTGGGGTGTTCACTTGACGTGGGTGGAGTGTTCTTGTGTGCGCGCTTACAGTGTTTTAAGAGAGGACACCCCTAAAAAAATATTTGTTAGCTGAATATATATATATATTAGTTTTTCTGAGTTTAATTTTTGTTAATAACTGATTACAAATCAGCTTACCGTATTTTCCGGTGTATAGGTCGCACCTTCTTATGGTTTTTTTTCAAGGCCTGCGACCTATACTCAGGTGCAACCTATATACCGTATGGCTTGTTATCACTTTCGGTGAAACAAATTTTTAAATCTAGCTCATTTCATAATTACGTTCATTTATTAAGGAAAAGTTCACCTCAGACATAAATTTGCTATAATTTTTATCAAACAAATAATTGTTTTTAAGTGTTAATCTTTAAAGCCTTGCTTGTGCGCTCCTGTGGCAGACATTTGCAGCAGAGCTAAACGTAGGTGCGACCTATCTAGGGATTTTCCCAATCTATTGGTGATAATTGGACAATGCGACCTATACACCAGAAAATACTGTATGTATCAGCTTATGTTAGAACGTAAATAACACGAAGCGCGCACCCATTTCCGCCTTTCCGCGCGACCTGAATGTCATTAAAATATAACTAATA
The DNA here is from genome assembly GCA_038048925.1 of Garcialebias charrua. Classification (NCBI taxonomy): domain Eukaryota; kingdom Metazoa; phylum Chordata; class Actinopteri; order Cyprinodontiformes; family Rivulidae; genus Garcialebias; species Garcialebias charrua. The sequence continues at coordinate 49,830 of JBBPBX010010018.1, forward strand.
TTGTCTAACTCTTGCGCGCAGCCAGGGTTTTAAAATATAACTAATAATCTCTAACTTCTACGTGCAGCTAGAATGTTAAGAGGAGTGATTGCTATATAGGTAAAGTGGACACATAAAAATCCAGTCCGCCGCTGTAGCTCAGAGGGATCGTCAACTGCTATTACACTCTTTTATCTTGACCGGGTGAAGCGGGTTCACTTCCCACCTGGTACAAAGTTATTTTACTTTTTTTTTTATTGGAGTAAATAAAAAGGAGTTGTGTTAACCAAACAAACTCCTTTTTATTTACTCATTAACAAAAATTTAACTCAGAAACACTAATTCAGCTAACAATTATTTTAGGGGTTTCTGTAGTTAAATGTTAATGAAATCAGCTCGCGCACTGAGGTTGTTGTTTGAATGAGTCCCGCCCCTGCTGCAAACAACGAATCAAATGTGAGCAGTGCATGACGTCAAACTGGGTCCGTGGGGCCGGCCCGATCAGAACCACGGTGGAGATGGTTCCAAAACGAGGGCGGACTCCGGGCGGAAAAGGAAAATGCGAACACGCCAAACCCGGGTTAGAAGCAGGGTGGAGCCGGGGAGGGCCGTGCAGTGCGAAAACGGCTTTTGTGGTACCATTCTACTTCCAGTCCATGCTTAGCCAGGCTGAGGTTCTTTTACGAGCCAATCAGAGGAGACTTTACTACAGCCTGAAGCAGTATTACTGGATTTCTTAGTTTTGCTCCAGAGGGTGCGTAACTAACTATTATTATTATTATTATATTATTATGATTACCAGTCTGAAATGTGTGGAGTATCCCACAGATTTGCTCACTAAAGCTCTGGAGGAGAACCTAAAGTCTTTTCACGTCTATTTTCACAAATCAGACTTTGCATCATTATTACTTTCAGAATGTACAAGCTTTATTTAAGCTGCTCACTTAGGTTTTGGATAAGCGTCCCATATTTTGACTCTACTAAAGCTTTTACAGTTTTGCTTTTCCAAATAGACATTATTCAATAAATTTGGGCACAAAGAGTCAGTTTGTCTTTTCTGTTAAGTTTATTCTTTACAGTGTTATTTAAGGTGAAGAACACTATGTGCACAAGTGCGTTGGAGATTAAAGTTACATTATGTTCTCACTAATTTGGGATTTTAAACTGTGGTGAGAGATTTAACAACACTTAACACCAACCCCTGATCAAAGGAGCCCAGTCTTCAGGTGCACGTCTACAGAACACTGGTTCCACTGCAGGATTTTATGAAGGTGAAGTGATTCAAGGAGTGTTCAAACAAGACTTTAGATTCAGAACGATGTCCTTTGTACTGCTGAATGAGTCAGCTGTCAAAAGGTCACATTAAATCTCATGCATTTATAAAAATTGTCTATTTTAATCAAAACATTAAAAATAACTACAAATTGAAATCAAATGTTCGAGACAGCTGGTCTAAGTTGAGCAACGTAAAGAACGGTGCAGGGAAGGAGGCATGTCTCAGGAAGTTGAAATAAAAATACAAATTGTTTTCATCCTTCATTAAACTGGACGGGTGCCACCACCCCACAGGACGGACATGTCCCTGACTCGCGTTGCATTTGGTCTGCAGTCCACCAGTTAATGATCAGTGGCACAAAGATTTGTCTTTTTGTCCCCACAGGCGTCTGGGTGTGGAGTTGGGCAAGTCCGTGGTGTATCAGGAGTCCAATTCAGGCAAGTGCCAGCTACATGTCCAGACACTGACAGTGTCTTTTTGAGTTGTTGCATCTGGACCAACTGGTTTTTGTGTTTCCTTCTGCAGAGACTAAAGTCGAGGTGAAGGAATCTGTCCGTGGACAGGACATCTTTATTATTCAGACCATTCCCAGGTGAGACAGAAGAATAATCCCAATGTTTTAAACGTTGCTTTCCTTCAGCCCCGAATCAGGACACACAAGATAAAACCACAGGAAGTCAATCAGACACACTCTGTTCTGTTCCTCAGAGATGTCAACACAGCCGTCATGGAGCTGCTCGTGATGGCCTATGCTCTGAAGACGTCTTGTGCCAAGAACATCATCGGAGTCATTCCTTACTTTCCATACAGCAAGCAGTGCAAGATGAGGAAGAGAGGATCTGTTGTCTGCAAACTGCTGGCTTCTATGCTAGCTAAAGCAGGTAAGACCAGGATGCATTATAACTGTAAGTCCAGTTTCTGAAATTATTGACGGTTCATTTTATATTTATGAACTACAGCCCCAGTTCCAAAAAGGTTGGGGCGTTGTGTAACTGCATTGCTAAACTGGATGATCCCTCTGTTTTTTAGTTTAGAGGACACGATGTAATGAATCTCAAATTTGGATTTAACTACAGAACAGTTCTCCATTTTGCCTCAGTCCATTTTAGATGGGCTTTGTCCCAGAGAAGATGGAAGTGCAGTCAGGTCTTTTCTCTCTGCTGACACATGACCGTGCTGATGAATTCACCGTTAAGCAGCTCGTTAAATTAGCTGCTGATGATACAGCCGTGGTTAGACTCTTCAGTAGTTATGAAACGTCTTACAGGCATGGAGTAGCTGTTTTAATGCCAACACAACTAAAGAACTGATTGTGGATTTTGGTGAAAGGCTCATGATTACTGTAGGCCTGTCACAATAACAAATGTTGCTGGGCGATTGTCAGAAATTATTGCGATAAACGATAATATTGTTTGAAATTTGACAATAATTAGTAATTGTCAAATTTAAGAAGAAATGTTGATTTGTTGTGTGTAGTTTTTTTTTTTTTTTACCACTGGGTGGCAGTATTAGACTGTTTGAACCAAAAGATGGATAGAGAGGGAGTGAGCAGCATGTCTCTTTAAGAAAAATGGGAGAGAGGCCCCATGATGTGACATGGGCTGTCTCTTCTTCCTTGTTTCTGGTTCTCAAAATGGTGGACGCTCTGTGTGGTTTGAGCTCTTTAGCGTAGCATTTTTCACACAAAGCTTTTAATAAATAAAAAAAATCAGTAAACAAGTTCTCAGCTTCTTTTTGCAGAGAAAAACAACTTTTTACATGAATGCACAGGTTTCTAACATGAATTTTGGAGCTTCGACAAGACAGCCCTATTCATGATGTCACCCTCCTGCACATCATCAGCTTCTATGTGGAGAGGGTCAACACAACATCTCTTAAAATGTTATCAAGTCTCAGGACCCTCTCCCACAGCTGGATCCCTCAGCTAATAAAGCAGCTGAATCTAATACCAGTCTCTAACAAGAGAACCAAAGTTCTGTTTAATTGTGTATTTCATTATAGTTACAGAAATGTACATTAGTCTCATTCTTTATCTGCACTGAACAGAGTGTCTGCCACTGTGAGTTTTTGTAGACCACAATTTGTAAATTGTGCATCGTGCACCTCATTACTTTACGAACAGATTAGTTTTTACTTGTGTATTTGTAATTTAAATAAAAGCTGGTGGTTGTGTGTCCGGTGCTGCAGGGCTCACACACCTCATCACCATGGACCTTCATCAGAAGGAGATCCAGGGCTTCTTCAACTTCCCCGTGGACAACCTGAGAGCTTCACATTTCCTCATCCAGTACATCCAGGAGCAGGTTGGGCTTCAAGAAACCGTACATTTAGCTTTTTACCAAAGCATGTCGGGGTTAAAGTGCTCATCTATAGAACATTACATATTGTTTTAATGTTCAATATATTTTCTCTCCTCAGATCCCAGATTACAGGAATGCCATCATTGTTGCAACATCTCCCTCAGCTGCTAAGAGGTATACAGCACTCCTAAAACACTCAAAACTTTAAAATGAGAGTCCTTAAACGTCCATGAGGTGGATATATCTGTGTAAGGTTAATATAATTTACTGTAAACTGCTCAAATCATCCGTTTGTGCAGTTTTTACACATTTGAGTTTGTTCTGATTGCTGTTTATACTCTTAACATCTCTTAGATTTGACAAAAGAGGAACTCCTCACATGTTTAAACTAAAAGTGCTTCACATATAAACTTAAAATTCACTCTACATCGAGACTTTGTTCCACCAAATGTCCCACTGGTCAGACTTCAGTGACAGCACAAAGTCAGCAGCTGTGACTGAGATTATATTCGTGTTCTGTCAGAGCTTCACTTACAGCAGACGTAGTTTCATTCTTTCTCGTGGAATATCTTCTGGCATACGGCCACAAAGTCTAATAAACTCCCCTCACCTCTGCAGATGGATGTTGATGTGAACGAGTTATGTAAAGTAATAAGCTAACAACTGTCACAATAACAAATTTTGCTGGGTGATTAATTGTCTGAGAAATTATTGCAATAAACGATAATATTGTTTGAAATTTGACAATAATTAGTAATGTCAACTTTAAGAAGAAATGTTGGTTAATTTTATTTTGAGTGTAGTACCTTTTTTTTACCACTGGATGACAGTATAAGACTGTTTGAACGGAAGGATGGATAGTGAGGGAGTGAACAGCGTGTCTCTTTAAGAAAAATGGGAGGGAGGTCCCTTGATGTCGCATGGGCTGTCTCTTTTTTTTTTCAGTTCTCAAAATGGAGGACGTTTGTTTGGTGTGGTTTGAGCTCTTTAGCATAGCATTTTTCACACAAAGCTTTTATTAAAAAAATAAAAAGATAAACAAGTTCTCAGCTTCTTTTTGCAGAGAAAAACAACTTTTTACATGAAGGCACGGGTTTCAACCGTGAATTTTGGAACTTCGACAAGACAGTTTTTTTCCCCGAGGTCTGCCTGTTAGCTTAGCTCGTAGCTTAGCTTCTCAGCTTAGCTGCTTTTAACAATCCAAAAATGCGATTTTGGATTGTTAAAACAGATTTTAAAGAGAAAGGGAGGGGTCATTGAAGAGCACCGGAGTTTATCCTTTTGTCATCCAGTGTCTTCAGTAGAAAGAGACATGAAGAAATGATAAAGCCGATAAATGAAAATGAGGTAAACAATTTTCATTTATCATATGATTAATTGATTTATTGTTTATCGCGACAGGCCTAAAGCTAACATTTGCGTCGTGATGTTTTCTTGCACTTTCAGTCAAACTGGCAAAGTTTTTCTCTGAATCATATTATGTGGATAATGTTCTAAGATAAACTTTGTGTTGTCTTTTGTGGATGCAGAAGTGTTTGCCTCAGTGCTCGGTAGCGTGTACGACTCCTCGTGTTGTTGCATTCAGCACTGCAGTGTTCAGGAGCAGGAACATGTCAAGAAGTAAAGAAGCTGAATATACTCTGGACCTTAGACAACACTGGAAACTCAACAAACGAGTGCTTGAACAATTGCTGGTGGTCCAGGCTAATTACGCTTTTGGAAAAAAATGGCTTCAGTGCTGCATAGATGAAACAAGCCACCATGGTTACATTATTATTACAGTATTTTTACTACAGTGAATTTAAGAAACTACTGTAATTAATTCAGTTATCCACAAACGCTCTATTCAACTACTGGTAAAACCAGTTCATTAAAGCTGCTATATGTAACTTTTCTAACAGTATATTTTTAACATATTTCTTCACTCTGTCACTAGATTGATGTTAGAGAGGTAATCTCTGAAAAAAACTAAAAAAATATTGTCCCCTTGCTTCTCCAGGTGGTAAATAAGCATTTCTAAAAAGAAAAAGTGACCCGCCATTTTCCAGCCAATAAAAACAAAGTTTGTAACCAGCCAATAAAAACCGAGCTTGAATTTGAATCAGCCAATAAAAACAGAGCTTGAATTTGAATTTCAACAGACCACAAGGGGGCAGAGCCATATATGGCTCTGAGGGGGAGGGATCAGAATGCTTTGCTTGTTGAAATTTTTTCTAAGTGCTGATGTTCTACAGAAACTGCATACTGAACCTTTAATGGTCAGGTCTGCCTTCCATTAGCTCAGTGTGGGACAATAATTCATGTCTTTATTGCTTCTCAAATCAGGGTGCGACCCCTCGTGGGGCTAGTAACTGCTCCTGGCATTTTATTTTCATACATTTTCAATCATTATTTTTTTCTTTGATCTTTAAAAAGTTGTCTGAACCAATATTTAGATGTTGTCACATCTCATCCTGAAATCTCATCTTACTGGCTCTTTGATGTGGTTGAACAAACTTATCTTGGCTTATTGTCCAGGTTGATTTAATTTATGTATTTGTTTTTAACTTTGGTTATTGTTGAGTTTTATTGTTTTATTGAAGTTCAAATCACGTCAAGGTCTAATGTTGAAGCACAGGGACACTTCAGTCCTGTTGGTGGAATTGAACCCCCAACTCTCCCATTGGAAGACAACTGCTCTAACCACTCAGCCACAGTTGTCCTCAGAGTCTGTAGTTTCACGTTGGACAGCTTGTTGTCCTCAGAGTCTGTAGTTTCTCGTTGGACAGCTTGTTGTCCTCAGTTTAGGACATTTTCCAGACATGACTGTGTGTTTTGGAGCGAGCGTGTGTTTTCACTCTGTATATTTCTCTGGACTGTGTGTGACTCTTTCTGTCTGTCTCAGAGCTCAGTCGTTTGCAGAGCGGCTGCGACTCGGCCTGGCAGTGATTCACGGGGAGGCCCAACATTCAGAGTCGGACATGGTAGACGGTCGACAGTCCCCCCCGCTGTCCCGAATATCCACAGGACACCCTGGCCTGCAGCTGCCTTGTAAGACAGTCGCTGTAGCTGCGTGCACGTTTTCAGCCCTCACTGTGTTTTCTTTTGCTAAATGGACTGTACTGTAGTTGTAAATCACCTGTCTGTCTTGTCAAGACACTCAAAGCTCTTTACAACACAATCTGTGCCTCATCTACCTTCAACAGACACATTCACACAGCACTCTACTGGATCTATACTAATAATAATCAGTGTTTATCACATTCATACACTGATGGGACACACATCAGAGGCAACGAGGGGTTCAGTGTCTTCACCAGGGACACTTCAGCATGTGACTGCTGGTGGAATTTAACCCCCCAACTCTCCCATTGGAGGAGACTGTTCTAACCACTCATCCACAGCTGTCTTGATTGGTATCAATAGATTTGCAGGGACTGGAAGTTGAAGCCTTGTTGAAAAATGACCAGTTTAGACTCCATTCAGGATTTGAGTCAGTAGAGTTGAACTCAGCGTACAGAGTGATTTTTGAGTGATTTAAAGTTTAAAGACGTGCAACAAACTGAACAGGTTTCAGGTCAGCCTCCCCTCTGAGCTGTAAAATGCTGCAGGCACATCCTGACATTGATCCGTTTACTCTTCCTCTCTCTGACAGTATTTCCTCCTCTTCATCTCATCTTATGCTGTCTGCTCTGCTAGTCAAATCTTTCATTCATTCAACCTTTATTTAGTCAGGTTAATCTCAATGAGCCTTGAGGACTCATTTACAAGAGAGACCTGTCTACAAACTAAAGAATGATGACAACAGCAACAGTAGATTTTCCTTGGACAATCAACAATAGACGATCATAAGAGAGAAATACAGAAGTTAAAACAAAGATATCAAAGTAGCAAAACAGACAGATTGTAAGGCAAATGAAGAAATTCAAAAACAGGAACATGTCTGAATCTGTCTTTGTTCTCCCTCACAATAGAAATGTTTCATTTCATCTGCCTCTGTCTCTTTTCTTGCTGCTGAGCTGTCCAGCCTGTTTAATTCAGTTCAGTTTTATTCATAAAGCACCAACAAGTCCCCACAGAGAAGTAACACGTCTAAATCCAGTTCAACACCAACACAAACAGTTCTGTTCTACTACAAGACAAACATGTAAACAACATATGTCATGTGCGTTTTATGCTGGTGAAGATTCTCAGTCGTCCAGGACATGATAAAATCTAAAAAGGCGTTCAATAAAAGATCAACTGGACTTTATTTGTTACAGAAGACGTTACGACCTCTATCCAGAGGGCTTTATCAATTCAATGCACAGTGCATGTACGTTTTAGTTCAACTCATTTAGCTTCAGTCATTTGGAGTCTGTTGTGTACAGTAATGTGATTACAATCAGTTTTGAAAATCCATTTAAATACTGTATTGGACTTGGGATGAATATGTTTTAATACACTAATCTGTTTAAACATCTCTCTGTATTACTAGATGTTAGGTGATTCTGTGATCTTCTTTTTCACAATTGATTAACATTTTATTTCATGCACTTGATCTAGAAGATAAATTTGCCAATATTTTGTTTATGCATGTGTTCAAAGCTAAGGTTTCAAAACTGTTTATCATCGGCCACAGGTGATGGTTTCATATTTGCTGCCTGTGGAGCTGAACTCTCAGACCGTGCAGTAACTGAAATAAAGAATGTTTGCCGGTTTAGAGCTCCTCTCATCCGTCTAACGTTGTGCAGATTTTTCCTGGTTGTAAACTTCTCGTGTCTGTTTGCCAGTGATGATGGCGAAGGAAAAACCACCCATCTCTGTTGTCGGCGACGTTGGAGGCAGAATCGCCATCATCGTTGTGAGTTTTGATCTTTTTTTAAACTGGCAGCTGTGGTTTACTGATGTGAATACAGAGCCTCGTGGAGAAATTACATTAAAACAATTTAAATATAAAAAAATTTCTGTAACATCATGAAGAACACCTTTTAATACGCCCATTGAAGGCGGGACATGCACATCACTAGACGGAGTGTGCCATACACTGTCATCCCAGCTTGAAGGTCACAAATCAAGGTCAACATTAAAACAAGTTTTTTTGCTCGTCTAGGCCATAACTTCTCATCCATCCATCCCAGAGAGAACATGCAAACTCCGCCCACAAAGGTCCCGGGTTGGGATTTGAACTGGCGACCTTCTCGCTGAGAGGCGGCAGCTCTACCAACTGAGCCACAGTGCTGCCTCACTTCTGATCCACTCAAGATCATTTAATGAAACTTGGAACATGCATGCCTCTCAGCGAACAGGTCCCTGGTTCAAATCCCGGTCCGGGGGCCTTTCGGGGTTTGCATGTTCTCTCCGTGCATGCATGGGTTTTCCTCCACAGATCAAAAACATGCATGTTAGACTAATTAGTAACTC
>JBBPBX010010019.1:0-48125 GCA_038048925.1 Garcialebias charrua
TGGGACCATGAGGACCAGGGTTGGGGACGTCTGTCCTGCAGGACAGTGGACCATGAGGACCAGGGTTGGGGACGTCTGTCTTGCAGGACAGTGGACCATGAGGACCAGGGTTGGGGACGTCTGTCTTGCAGGACAGTGGACCATGAGGACCAGGGTTGGGGACGTCTGTCCTGCAGGACAGTGGACCATGAGGACCAGGGTTGGGGACGTCTGTCTTGCAGGACAGTGGACCATGAGGACCAGGGTTGGGGACGTCTGTCTTGCAGGACAGTGGACCATGAGGACCAGGGTTGGGGACGTCTGTCCTGCAGGACAGTGGACCATGAGGACCAGGGTTGGGGACGTCTGTCCTGCAGGACAGTGGACCATGAGGACCAGGGTTGGGGACGTCTGTCCTGCAGGACAGTGGACCATGAGGACCAGGGTTGGGGACGTCTGTCCTGCAGGACAGTGGACCATGAGGACCAGGGTTGGGGACGTCTGTCCTGCAGGACAGTGGACCATGAGGACCAGGGTTGGGGACGTCTGTCCTGCAGGACAGTGGACCATGAGGACCAGGGTTGGGGACGTCTGTCCTGCAGGACAGTGGACCATGAGGACCAGGGTTGGGGACGTCTGTCCTGCAGGACAGTGGACCATGAGGACCAGGGTTGGGGACGTCTGTCTTGCAGGACAGTGGACCATGAGGACCAGGGTTGGGGACATCTGTCCTGCAGGACAGTGGACCATGAGGACCAGGGTTGGGGACGTCTGTCTTGCAGGACAGTGGACCATGAGGACCAGGGTTGGGGACGTCTGTCCTGCAGGACAGTGGACCATGAGGACCAGGGTTGGGGACGTCTGTCTGCAGGACAGTGGACCATGAGGACCAGGGTTGGGGACGTCTGTCCTGCAGGACAGTGGACCATGAGGACCAGGGTTGGGGACGTCTGTCCTGCAGGACAGTGGACCATGAGGACCAGGGTTGGGGACGTCTGTCCTGCAGGACAGTGGACCATGAGGACCAGGGTTGGGGACGTCTGTCCTGCAGGACAGTGGACCATGAGGACCAGGGTTGGGGACGTCTGTCTTGCAGGACAGTGGACCATGAGGACCAGGGTTGGGGACATCTGTCTTGCAGGACAGTGGACCATGAGGACCAGGGTTGGGGACGTCTGTCCTGCAGGACAGTGGACCATGAGGACCAGGGTTGGGGACGTCTGTCTTGCAGGACAGTGGACCATGAGGACCAGGGTTGGGGACGTCTGTCTTGCAGGACAGTGGACCATGAGGACCAGGGTTGGGGACATCTGTCTGCAGGACAGTGGACCATGAGGACCAGGGTTGGGGACGTCTGTCCTGCAGGACAGTGGACCATGAGGACCAGGGTTGGGGACGTCTGTCCTGCAGGACAGTGGACCATGAGGACCAGGGTTGGGGACGTCTGTCCTGCAGGACAGTGGACCATGAGGACCAGGGTTGGGGACGTCTGTCTTGCAGGACAGTGGACCATGAGGACCAGGGTTGGGGACGTCTGTCTTGCAGGACAGTGGACCATGAGGACCAGGGTTGGGGACGTCTGTCTTGCAGGACAGTGGACCATGAGGACCAGGGTTGGGGACGTCTGTCCTGCAGGACAGTGGACCATGAGGACCAGGGTTGGGGACGTCTGTCTTGCAGGACAGTGGACCATGAGGACCAGGGTTGGGGACGTCTGTCTGCAGGACAGTGGACCATGAGGACCAGGGTTGGGGACGTCTGTCTTGCAGGACAGTGGACCATGAGGACCAGGGTTGGGGACGTCTGTCTTGCAGGACAGTGGACCATGAGGACCAGGGTTGGGGACGTCTGTCTTGCAGGACAGTGGACCATGAGGACCAGGGTTGGGGACGTCTGTCCTGCAGGACAGTGGACCATGAGGACCAGGGTTGGGGACGTCTGTCCTGCAGGACAGTGGACCATGAGGACCAGGGTTGGGGACGTCTGTCTTGCAGGACAGTGGACCATGAGGACCAGGGTTGGGGACGTCTGTCCTGCAGGACAGTGGACCATGAGGACCAGGGTTGGGGACGTCTGTCCTGCAGGACAGTGGACCATGAGGACCAGGGTTGGGGACGTCTGTCCTGCAGGACAGTGGACCATGAGGACCAGGGTTGGGGACGTCTGTCCTGCAGGACAGTGGACCATGAGGACCAGGGTTGGGGACGTCTGTCTTGCAGGACAGTGGACCATGAGGACCAGGGTTGGGGACGTCTGTCCTGCAGGACAGTGGACCATGAGGACCAGGGTTGGGGACGTCTGTCTTGCAGGACAGTGGACCATGAGGACCAGGGTTGGGGACGTCTGTCTTGCAGGACAGTGGACCATGAGGACCAGGGTTGGGGACGTCTGTCCTGCAGGACAGTGGACCATGAGGACCAGGGTTGGGGACGTCTGTCCTGCAGGACAGTGGACCATGAGGACCAGGGTTGGGGACGTCTGTCTTGCAGGACAGTGGACCATGAGGACCAGGGTTGGGGACGTCTGTCTTGCAGGACAGTGGACCATGAGGACCAGGGTTGGGGACGTCTGTCCTGCAGGACAGTGGACCATGAGGACCAGGGTTGGGGACGTCTGTCTTGCAGGACAGTGGACCATGAGGACCAGGGTTGGGGACGTCTGTCTTGCAGGACAGTGGACCATGAGGACCAGGGTTGGGGACATCTGTCCTGCAGGACAGTGGACCATGAGGACCAGGGTTGGGGACGTCTGTCTTGCAGGACAGTGGACCATGAGGACCAGGGTTGGGGACGTCTGTCTTGCAGGACAGTGGACCATGAGGACCAGGGTTGGGGACGTCTGTCTTGCAGGACAGTGGACCATGAGGACCAGGGTTGGGGACATCTGTCTTGCAGGACAGTGGACCATGAGGACCAGGGTTGGGGACGTCTGTCTTGCAGGACAGTGGACCATGAGGACCAGGGTTGGGGACGTCTGTCCTGCAGGACAGTGGACCATGAGGACCAGGGTTGGGGACATCTGTCTTGCAGGACAGTGGACCATGAGGACCAGGGTTGGGGACGTCTGTCCTGCAGGACAGTGGACCATGAGGACCAGGGTTGGGGACATCTGTCCTGCAGGACAGTGGACCATGAGGACCAGGGTTGGGGACGTCTGTCCTGCAGGACAGTGGACCATGAGGACCAGGGTTGGGGACGTCTGTCCTGCAGGACAGTGGACCATGAGGACCAGGGTTGGGGACGTCTGTCCTGCAGGACAGTGGACCATGAGGACCAGGGTTGGGGACGTCTGTCCTGCAGGACAGTGGACCATGAGGACCAGGGTTGGGGACGTCTGTCCTGCAGGACAGTGGACCATGAGGACCAGGGTTGGGGACGTCTGTCCTGCAGGACAGTGGACCATGAGGACCAGGGTTGGGGACGTCTGTCCTGCAGGACAGTGGACCATGAGGACCAGGGTTGGGGACGTCTGTCTTGCAGGACAGTGGACCATGAGGACCAGGGTTGGGGACGTCTGTCCTGCAGGACAGTGGACCATGAGGACCAGGGTTGGGGACGTCTGTCTTGCAGGACAGTGGACCATGAGGACCAGGGTTGGGGACGTCTGTCTTGCAGGACAGTGGACCATGAGGACCAGGGTTGGGGACGTCTGTCTTGCAGGACAGTGGACCATGAGGACCAGGGTTGGGGACGTCTGTCTTGCAGGACAGTGGACCATGAGGACCAGGGTTGGGGACGTCTGTCTTGCAGGACAGTGGACCATGAGGACCAGGGTTGGGGACGTCTGTCCTGCAGGACAGTGGACCATGAGGACCAGGGTTGGGGACGTCTGTCCTGCAGGACAGTGGACCATGAGGACCAGGGTTGGGGACGTCTGTCCTGCAGGACAGTGGACCATGAGGACCAGGGTTGGGGACGTCTGTCTTGCAGGACAGTGGACCATGAGGACCAGGGTTGGGGACGTCTGTCCTGCAGGACAGTGGACCATGAGGACCAGGGTTGGGGACGTCTGTCTTGCAGGACAGTGGACCATGAGGACCAGGGTTGGGGACGTCTGTCTTGCAGGACAGTGGACCATGAGGACCAGGGTTGGGGACGTCTGTCCTGCAGGACAGTGGACCATGAGGACCAGGGTTGGGGACGTCTGTCTTGCAGGACAGTGGACCATGAGGACCAGGGTTGGGGACGTCTGTCTTGCAGGACAGTGGACCATGAGGACCAGGGTTGGGGACGTCTGTCCTGCAGGACAGTGGACCATGAGGACCAGGGTTGGGGACGTCTGTCTTGCAGGACAGTGGACCATGAGGACCAGGGTTGGGGACGTCTGTCCTGCAGGACAGTGGACCATGAGGACCAGGGTTGGGGACGTCTGTCCTGCAGGACAGTGGACCATGAGGACCAGGGTTGGGGACGTCTGTCCTGCAGGACAGTGGACCATGAGGACCAGGGTTGGGGACGTCTGTCTTGCAGGACAGTGGACCATGAGGACCAGGGTTGGGGACGTCTGTCCTGCAGGACAGTGGACCATGAGGACCAGGGTTGGGGACGTCTGTCTTGCAGGACAGTGGACCATGAGGACCAGGGTTGGGGACGTCTGTCCTGCAGGACAGTGGACCATGAGGACCAGGGTTGGGGACGTCTGTCCTGCAGGACAGTGGACCATGAGGACCAGGGTTGGGGACGTCTGTCTTGCAGGACAGTGGACCATGAGGACCAGGGTTGGGGACGTCTGTCCTGCAGGACAGTGGACCATGAGGACCAGGGTTGGGGACGTCTGTCCTGCAGGACAGTGGACCATGAGGACCAGGGTTGGGGACGTCTGTCCTGCAGGACAGTGGACCATGAGGACCAGGGTTGGGGACGTCTGTCTTGCAGGACAGTGGACCATGAGGACCAGGGTTGGGGACGTCTGTCCTGCAGGACAGTGGACCATGAGGACCAGGGTTGGGGACGTCTGTCTTGCAGGACAGTGGACCATGAGGACCAGGGTTGGGGACGTCTGTCTTGCAGGACAGTGGACCATGAGGACCAGGGTTGGGGACGTCTGTCCTGCAGGACAGTGGACCATGAGGACCAGGGTTGGGGACGTCTGTCTTGCAGGACAGTGGACCATGAGGACCAGGGTTGGGGACGTCTGTCCTGCAGGACAGTGGACCATGAGGACCAGGGTTGGGGACGTCTGTCCTGCAGGACAGTGGACCATGAGGACCAGGGTTGGGGACGTCTGTCCTGCAGGACAGTGGACCATGAGGACCAGGGTTGGGGACGTCTGTCCTGCAGGACAGTGGACCATGAGGACCAGGGTTGGGGACGTCTGTCCTGCAGGACAGTGGACCATGAGGACCAGGGTTGGGGACGTCTGTCCTGCAGGACAGTGGACCATGAGGACCAGGGTTGGGGACGTCTGTCTTGCAGGACAGTGGACCATGAGGACCAGGGTTGGGGACGTCTGTCCTGCAGGACAGTGGACCATGAGGACCAGGGTTGGGGACGTCTGTCTTGCAGGACAGTGGACCATGAGGACCAGGGTTGGGGACGTCTGTCTTGCAGGACAGACCTGCAGCAGATCCACAAGCTGCTTCTCTTGTTGTCGGGAGCTGCAGGTCACATCAACACATTTCACTGCAGTCTCTCTTTTTTTTACTACTTTTCACCAGAGTTCCCAAATGAATGAATTCCAACAATGAACATTTGTCTTGTGTCAAACAGTTGATCAAACAGCTGGACAGATGTTTGCTGTCACTGTCTAAACATGTGCACTTTGGAAACTGTTTGCTAAACATGCTGAAGTTTGAATGTGACGTTTGGACACTTCACTGTTTGCAGTTTGATCAAACACTAATTCCTGTTCTTTCATGCAGTTTCTCTCTTGTTGCCGTCAGTTTCAAGTGGGTTCACTGTGACATCAAGTTCCTGCAGGTCCTGATTGCTGAGTGGGCAGAAACTGCAACGTGTCTGACGTGTTGCTGCTGAGGCCGCTCTTCCTGCAGGTCAAGCTGCTGGATTGTTGAGCAGCAGAGGATTTACATAAAACAATAAAAACAATTAAACACTCATTTCTGCTCTCTCATCTTTAGGCCTTTTCCCTTATTTAAAGTTCTTCAGCAACATTTGTTTTTTACTCATTTTTGATAAAGTTATGAGACAGCTTAACACTGCAAGTAAATAACAGCGACTGAGACAAACTGTGAAAACTGGACAGATGAACGTGATTGATTTTCAAAATAAGATACCATGCAGACTAAGAACTAGAAAAATAAATCAAAATAAAACTTTATATACTTTTTAGGTGGCAAGGTATCGAATGATCCAAGGCCCAGAACTGGTGACCTGCCTGGTGGTTGGGAACTCCTGCTTTAGTGCTTCCTTAACCAGCTGGTAGGCCCCTGGGCTAAGTGATCCTGTAGCTCCGCCCCCAAACATCTGCACAGCTGGACTCGGCAGGTTTCACTGCAGCTCTGCTGTCATGTCAGGTCAAGTGTTAGCAGTGATCGTATCAATGAGCTAAATCCAGCCGAATGAGTCTACAGGACCAAAAATATGACGCCCCAAATGAGACTATGAGAAGTGTCTGCTGGGATCACTGGCAACATGTTCCAAACAACTTGATCACTGGCAACATGTTCCAAACAACTTGATCACTGGCAACATGTTCCAAACAACTTGATCACTGGCAACATGTTCCAAACAACTTGATCACTGGCAACATGTTCCAAACAACTTGATCACTGGCAACATGTTCCAAACAACTTGATCACTGGCAACATGTTCCAAACAACTTGATCACTGGCAACATGTTCCAAACAACTTGATCACTGGCAACATGTTCCAAACAACTTGATCACTGGCAACATGTTCCAAACAACTTGATCACTGGCAACATGTTCCAAACAACTTGATCACTGGCAACATGTTCCAAACAACTTGATCACTGGCAACATGTTCCAAACAACTTGATCACTGGCAACATGTTCCAAACAACTTGATCACTGGCAACATGTTCCAAACAACTTGATCACTGGCAACATGTTCCAAACAACTTGATCACTGGCAACATGTTCCAAACAACTTGATCACTGGCAACATGTTCCAAACAACTTGATCACTGGCAACATGTTCCAAACAACTTGATCACTGGCAACATGTTCCAAACAACTTGATCACTGGCAACATGTTCCAAACAACTTGATCACTGGCAACATGTTCCAAACAACTTGATCACTGGCAACATGTTCCAAACAACTTGATCACTGGCAACATGTTCCAAACAACTTGATCACTGGCAACATGTTCCAAACAACTTGATCACTGGCAACATGTTCCAAACAACTTGATCACTGGCAACATGTTCCAAACAACTTGATCACTGGCAACATGTTCCAAACAACTTGATCACTGGCAACATGTTCCAAACAACTTGATCACTGGCAACATGTTCCAAACAACTTGATCACTGGCAACATGTTCCAAACAACTTGATCACTGGCAACATGTTCCAAACAACTTGATCACTGGCAACATGTTCCAAACAACTTGATCACTGGCAACATGTTCCAAACAACTTGATCACTGGCAACATGTTCCAAACAACTTGATCACTGGCAACATGTTCCAAACAACTTGATCACTGGCAACATGTTCCAAACAACTTGATCACTGGCAACATGTTCCAAACAACTTGATCACTGGCAACATGTTCCAAACAACTTGATCACTGGCAACATGTTCCAAACAACTTGATCACTGGCAACATGTTCCAAACAACTTGATCACTGGCAACATGTTCCAAACAACTTGATCACTGGCAACATGTTCCAAACAACTTGATCACTGGCAACATGTTCCAAACAACTTGATCACTGGCAACATGTTCCAAACAACTTGATCACTGGCAACATGTTCCAAACAACTTGATCACTGGCAACATGTTCCAAACAACTTGATCACTGGCAACATGTTCCAAACAACTTGATCACTGGCAACATGTTCCAAACAACTTGATCACTGGCAACATGTTCCAAACAACTTGATCACTGGCAACATGTTCCAAACAACTTGATGACTGGCAACATGTTCCAAACAACTTGATGACTGGCAACATGTTCCAAACAACTTGATGACTGGCAACATGTTCCAAACAACTTGATCACTGGCAACATGTTCCAAACAACTTGATCACTGGCAACATGTTCCAAACAACTTGATGACTGGCAACATGTTCCAAACAACTTGATCACTGGCAACATGTTCCAAACAACTTGATCACTGGCAACATGTTCCAAACAACTTGATCACTGGCAACATGTTCCAAACAACTTGATCACTGGCAACATGTTCCAAACAACTTGATCACTGGCAACATGTTCCAAACAACTTGATCACTGGCAACATGTTCCAAACAACTTGATCACTGGCAACATGTTCCAAACAACTTGATCACTGGCAACATGTTCCAAACAACTTGATCACTGGCAACATGTTCCAAACAACTTGATGACTGGCAACATGTTCCAAACAACTTGATGACTGGCAACATGTTCCAAACAACTTGATGACTGGCAACATGTTCCAAACAACTTGATCACTGGCAACATGTTCCAAACAACTTGATCACTGGCAACATGTTCCAAACAACTTGATGACTGGCAACATGTTCCAAACAACTTGATCACTGGCAACATGTTCCAAACAACTTGATCACTGGCAACATGTTCCAAACAACTTGATGACTGGCAACATGTTCCAAACAACTTGATCACTGGCAACATGTTCCAAACAACTTGATCACTGGCAACATGTTCCAAACAACTTGATCACTGGCAACATGTTCCAAACAACTTGATCACTGGCAACATGTTCCAAACAACTTGATCACTGGCAACATGTTCCAAACAACTTGATCACTGGCAACATGTTCCAAACAACTTGATCACTGGCAACATGTTCCAAACAACTTGATCACTGGCAACATGTTCCAAACAACTTGATCACTGGCAACATGTTCCAAACAACTTGATCACTGGCAACATGTTCCAAACAACTTGATCACTGGCAACATGTTCCAAACAACTTGATCACTGGCAACATGTTCCAAACAACTTGATCACTGGCAACATGTTCCAAACAACTTGATCACTGGCAACATGTTCCAAACAACTTGATCACTGGCAACATGTTCCAAACAACTTGATCACTGGCAACATGTTCCAAACAACTTGATCACTGGCAACATGTTCCAAACAACTTGATCACTGGCAACATGTTCCAAACAACTTGATCACTGGCAACATGTTCCAAACAACTTGATCACTGGCAACATGTTCCAAACAACTTGATCACTGGCAACATGTTCCAAACAACTTGATCACTGGCAACATGTTCCAAACAACTTGATCACTGGCAACATGTTCCAAACAACTTGATCACTGGCAACATGTTCCAAACAACTTGATCACTGGCAACATGTTCCAAACAACTTGATCACTGGCAACATGTTCCAAACAACTTGATCACTGGCAACATGTTCCAAACAACTTGATCACTGGCAACATGTTCCAAACAACTTGATCACTGGCAACATGTTCCAAACAACTTGATGACAGCGGGTCGGTGAACTGTACCTGTTCCTTCACATGAAACTTTCCACATCTGTTGTGTTGCCATGTTGTTTTTAGAGAGAAAACTCTGTCCTGTCATGACCTTTGAGTTTCCTTTGTGACCATTTCTCTGAGCATTGCACAGTCTGACCTTCAGGGTGAATTTATTGGGGTGTTTGTTCCTAGGAAGATTGTCAACCACCTTAAATTATTTCCACTTGTGAATAATCTTTTCCTCTGTAGAACGATGGACTTCATCTAATATGAACTATCTTATTGTTCCATATTTTGCTAACAGAGCACTTTGCTGTCAGACTGCAGGTTTACTTGTGGTTATATTTTGCTAACAGAACACTTTGCTGTCAGACTGCAGGTTTACTTGTTGGTTATATTTTGCTAACAGAGCACTTTGCTGTCAGACTGCAGGTTTACTTGTGGTTATATTTTACTAACAGAGCACTTTGCTGTCAGACTGCAGGTTTACTTGTGGTTATATTTTGCTAACAGAGCACTTTGCTGTCAGACTGCAGGTTTATTTGTTGTTATATTTTGCTAACAGAGCACTTTACTGTCAGACTGCACGTTTACTTGTGGTTATATTTTGCTAACAGAGCACTTTGCTGTCAGACTGCAGGTTTACTTGTGGTTATATTTTGCTAACAGAGTAGGGATGCACCGATCCACATTTCTCACTTCCGATCCGATACCGATACTTATTAACTCAGTATCGACCGATACCGATACTTTCCCGATCCGATACTGTTCAGGTATTTGACTCTGTATAATGGAACTTTTGCACCCAAACTAATAATTTTAACATTGTGTGAGATAAACCCAATGAAGACACTCTTAAGCCTTACAATATTGTAAGGCTCAAGAGTGTCTTCATTGGGTTTATCTCAGACAATGTTAAGAAGGGCAGTCACAGAATGTGATTGAACACAAGTGCTCGTTGAAACTGGATCGGAAAAGTATCGGCAGGTTTGATCCGATACCCGATACTTAAATAATGCTGGTATCGGATACCGATACCGATACTGGATCGGATCTGCCCCATCCCTATAACAGAGCACTTTGCTGTCAGACTGCAGGTTTACTTGTTGTTATATTTTGCTAACAGAGCACTTTACTGTCAGACTGCACGTTTACTTGTGGTTATATTTTGCTAACAGAGCACTTTGCTGTCAGACTGCAGGTTTACTTGTGGTTATATTTTGCTAACAGAACACTTTGCTGTCAGACTGCAGGTTTACTTGTGGTTATATTTTGCTAACAGAGCACTTTGCTGTCAGACTGCAGGTTTACTTGTGGTTATATTTTGCTAACAGAGCACTTTGCTGTCAGACTGCAGGTTTACTTGTGGTTATATTTTGCTAACAGAGCACTTTGCTGTCAGACTGCAGGTTTACTTGTGGTTATATTTTGCTAACAGAGCACTTTGCTGTCAGACTGCAGGTTTACTTGTGGTTATATTTTGCTAACAGAGCACTTTGCTGTCAGACTGCAGGTTTACTTGTGGTTATATTTTGCTAACAGAACACTTTGCTGTCAGACTGCAGGTTTACTTGTGGTTATATTTTGCTAACAGAGCACTTTGCTGTCAGACTGCAGGTTTACTTGTGGTTATATTTTGCTAACAGAGCACTTTGCTGTCAGACTGCAGGTTTACTTGTGGTTATATTTTGCTAACAGAGCACTTTGCTGTCAGACTGCAGGTTTACTTGTGGTTATATTTTGCTAACAGAGCACTTTGCTGTCAGACTGCAGGTTTACTTGTGGTTATATTTTGCTAACAGAGCACTTTGCTGTCAGACTGCAGGTTTACTTGTGGTTATATTTTGCTAACAGAACACTTTGCTGTCAGACTGCAGGTTTACTTGTGGTTATATTTTGCTAACAGAGCACTTTGCTGTCAGACTGCAGGTTTACTTGTGGTTATATTTTGCTAACAGAACACTTTGCTGTCAGACTGCAGGTTTACTTGTGGTTATATTTTGCTAACAGAGCACTTTGCTGTCAGACTGCAGGTTTACTTGTGGTTATATTTTGCTAACAGAACACTTTGCTGTCAGACTGCAGGTTTACTTGTGGTTATATTTTGCTAACAGAACACTTTGCTGTCAGACTGCAGGTTTACTTGTGGTTATATTTTGCTAACAGAGCACTTTGCTGTCAGACTGCAGGTTTACTTGTGGTTATATTTTGCTAACAGAGCACTTTGCTGTCAGACTGCAGGTTTACTTGTGGTTATATTTTGCTAACAGAGCACTTTGCTGTCAGACTGCAGGTTTACTTGTGGTTATATTTTGCTAACAGAGCACTTTGCTGTCAGACTGCAGGTTTACTTGTGGTTATATTTTGCTAACAGAACACTTTGCTGTCAGACTGCAGGTTTACTTGTGGTTATATTTTGCTAACAGAGCACTTTGCTGTCAGACTGCAGGTTTACTTGTGGTTATATTTTGCTAACAGAGCACTTTGCTGTCAGACTGCAGGTTTACTTGTGGTTATATTTTGCTAACAGAGCACTTTGCTGTCAGACTGCAGGTTTACTTGTGGTTATATTTTGCTAACAGAGCACTTTGCTGTCAGACTGCAGGTTTACTTGTGGTTATATTTTGCTAACAGAGCACTTTGCTGTCAGACTGCAGGTTTACTTGTGGTTATATTTTGCTAACAGAGCACTTTGCTGTCAGACTGCAGGTTTACTTGTGGTTATATTTTGCTAACAGAGCACTTTGCTGTCAGACTGCAGGTTTACTTGTGGTTATATTTTGCTAACAGAGCACTTTGCTGTCAGACTGCAGGTTTACTTGTGGTTATATTTTGCTAACAGAGCACTTTGCTGTCAGACTGCAGGTTTACTTGTGGTTATATTTTGCTAACAGAGCACTTTGCTGTCAGACTGCAGGTTTACTTGTGGTTATATTTTGCTAACAGAGCACTTTGCTGTCAGACTGCAGGTTTACTTGTGGTTATATTTTGCTAACAGAGCACTTTGCTGTCAGACTGCAGGTTTACTTGTGGTTATATTTTGCTAACAGAGCACTTTGCTGTCAGACTGCAGGTTTACTTGTGGTTATATTTTGCTAACAGAGCACTTTGCTGTCAGACTGCAGGTTTACTTGTGGTTATATTTTGCTAACAGAGCACTTTGCTGTCAGACTGCAGGTTTACTTGTGGTTATATTTTGCTAACAGAGCACTTTGCTGTCAGACTGCAGGTTTACTTGTGGTTATATTTTGCTAACAGAGCACTTTGCTGTCAGACTGCAGGTTTACTTGTGGTTATATTTTGCTAACAGAACACTTTGCTGTCAGACTGCAGGTTTACTTGTGGTTATATTTTGCTAACAGAGCACTTTGCTGTCAGACTGCAGGTTTACTTGTGGTTCCTAGAGTTTCTAAAGGTAGAATGGGAGGCGGAGCTTTCAGGTGTCAGCCTCTGCTGGAGGTTTCTTCCTGTTAAAAGGGGGTTGTTTCTTCCCACTGTGGCCTTTGTGCTGCTCAGGATGGATACTGGCTCAAAGTAAAGACCTGAAAGAAACCAGTTGACCAGTTTGTTGCTAACTGGTATTTTATAACTGCTTCTCACTCAATCTGGCAACATGAATCAGATTATAATCCCATTGCATGGATTGAATTGTAGTTGGATTGATTCAGACTGTCTGAGATGACTTTTGTTGTGATTTGGCTCTAAATGAAAGAACTGAACTTCCCTGTGGTTACAGATGTGAATCAGTAAACTTTGATTTTTCCAGATGTGTCCAACACAAACAACTTTGTTGTTTTTATTTTGGACCAACTGCAGCCATGCAGCTGTTCTCTAAGTGAAGCTTCAAGACCCTCAGTTCCAGTCCAGATGTCAATAAGCAGCATGTCAGAGTTCCAGATGTTTTGTTCCTCAGTCCACCTCTGTGCTGTTTGTGCTCATGTGTCAGGGACAGACTTGTGAGGACCACAGCTGTTTTCATGATGTTGTCATGTGCTGCTGGTTAGAAGCAAAGTGTTGCACAGTTCAGGTCAAAGGTCAGGCTGCAGTCCCAGAAAAACTGCTTTGACACTTTCACACTGTTCTTTGATCAACTGGGACTTTTCTCTGTCGTCTCACATTTATTCTGTACAATCAAATGTGTTCAACAAACACCAGAATAACTTGTTCATGTTTGTAACGTCTAAACTTTGAAGTCATTTCTGCTGATTCAGCAGCTCAGAGCTCTGCAGCCTTTCTGATCAAACAACCACCACTAGTTTTATATCTACAAATACTTTTCTTCATATTAAACACACATCATCTGTTTGATGCCAGTCTTTTTCAATAAAGACTCCCTGTGAGCTGCTAGCTCTCAGAGTGTGTGTTAAAGCTGCTATATGTAACTTTTCTAACAATATATTTTTAACATATTTCTTCACTCTGTCACTAGATTGATGTTAGAGAGGTAATCTCTGAAAAAAACTAAAAAAAAATATTGTCCCCTTGCTTCTCCAGGTGGTAAATAAGCATTTCTAAAAAGAAAAAGTGACCCACCATTTTCCAGCCAATAAAAACAAAGTTTGTAACCAGCCAATAAAAACCGAGCTTGAATTCAAATTTCAACAGACCACAAGGGGGCAGAGCCATATATGGCTCTGAGGGGGAGGGATCAGAATGCTTTGCTTGTTGAAATTTTTTCTAAGTGCTGATGTTCTACAGAAACTGCAGACTGAACCTTTAAGGATGACTCTCAGCTACTACAACATCTGGTTTTTGATCAGCATCTGTAAAATTGACTCCGTTGTAGCCATGTTTGTGTTTCCTAATCTCAATTATCAGATTAACTCCTACAGTTAATCTGTTGTACGTGTACATTCAATTACTTTGACAGTTTCATTAAAATACATTTCCTGGTACATGAGATATTTTACTAACAGACACACAGGCAGGCTAATATGAGTGCCAGACTTTGGTGGTGGTGGTGCTAAACAGTTCATAGTAACACAGCAGAGGTGTTTGTCCCTTGTTGATGTGAATCTTTAGGTTTGAATCCTCTTTATTTGTCTCTAAGTTGATGGAAGCATCAAAGTGATGCATGTAGAACAGAAACTAAAGGTTCTCACATGTTCTCAGTCTCCAAGAGCAGCTGCACAACCTGAACATGTGCAGCTGCTCTGCTCCCAGTCCTTTGTTGCAAGTCTCAAGAGTTCAAGAGTTTGATTCTCATCATTCCACAACATGACATGCATGAGGAGGAACCAAACAGTTCCTGAGCTCCACTTATGTCAGCATTTAAGAAGTAAAGAAGATGTGTTGAGACATGTTCTTCCTCTTTTTGTGTTCGTGCATGTCACAGGCATTTGAAGGTCCAGTTTCTTAGGTCCACCTGTAGAATCCAGTCCAACAGTGGTGCTGCTGGGAGGTGGACTGGTCTCCAGTTTGAATTAAATTCACAGTTTGAGCTCAAAGCTCACACAGAAGAAGTGTATTCTAGTCAGAGGGTTTCTAACATTCAGAGCCTCGTGTGTGTAAAGTGTTGTCTTAGTAGCAGAAAGCCTCTGATCCTGCTCCAGTGGGCCGTCCAGAACAAACACCAGTGGATGGAGACACGTCCAACACTGTGGACAGAGTGGACGTCAGAAAGTGTGTGGAGGTTTGAAAGCAGAGCTGTTGTGTTGCTCTGGATCAAAAGCTTCAGCTCCAGCTGCTCTGTTCAAATGGAAACACTAAATGCTTCATTTGATCATTTCTCTGTCCACTTCTTCATTTTCAGCCTGTTCTCTGCTTCACTCTTGTTGCTCTATTTGCAGCCTCTTCAGTGGATTCTTGCTGCGGTCATGTGATCACTGTGCAGGATCAATCACCTCCAGGATCATTGGTTCAACAAGTCAGTAGAGATGATAGAAGAACCAGCAGATGTTCAGTGGAAACGTTTCACCTGCTGTCACAATGTGTTTCTATTAGAACCTTCAAGTGGACGCATTAGAGCAGACAGGAGAAAGAAAACATGTCTCCTGTTCCTGCAGATGTTCAGCAGACAAACATCTGGCTGCACACTCCCAAACCTTGGTTCTGGTGAGTTCTGTTCACAGAACCTGCTCCGTATCTCAGCTCCAAACATTCCACTAACACCCCTCACAACACCAAGAAGAGGTCAGAGGTCAGGGAAGAAGACATCCAGGAAGATGTTCCTTTGAACTCCTCAACATCTGGCTCACAAGAAGCCCACATGGTTCATCAACATCTGGCTCACAAGAAGCCCACATGGTTCATCAACATCTGGCTCACAAGAAGCCCACATGGTTCATCAACATCTGGCTCACAAGAAGCCCACATGGTTCATCAACATCTGGCTCACAAGAAGCCCACATGGTTCATCAACATCTGGCTCACAAGAAGCCCACATGGTTCATCAACATCTGGCTCACAAGAAGCCCACATGGTTCATCAACATCTGGCTCACAAGAAGCCCACATGGTTCATCAACATCTGGCTCACAAGAAGCCCACATGGTTCATCAACATCTGGCTCACAAGAAGCCCACATGGTTCATCAACATCTGGCTCACAAGAAGCCCACATGGTTCATCAACATCTGGCTCACAAGAAGCCCACATGGTTCATCAACATCTGGCTCACAAGAAGCCCACATGGTTCATCAACATCTGGCTCACAAGAAGCCCACATGGTTCATCAACATCTGGCTCACAAGAAGCCCACATGGTTCATCAACATCTGGCTCACAAGAAGCCCACATGGTTCATCAACATCTGGCTCACAAGAAGCCCACATGGTTCATCAACATCTGGCTCACAAGAAGCCCACATGGTTCATCAACATCTGGCTCACAAGAAGCCCACATGGTTCATCAACATCTGGCTCACAAGAAGCCCACATGGTTCATCAACATCTGGCTCACAAGAAGCCCACATGGTTCATCAACATCTGGCTCACAAGAAGCCCACATGGTTCATCAACATCTGGCTCACAAGAAGCCCACATGTTTCATCAACATCTGGCTCACAAGAAGCCCACATGGTTCATCAACATCTGGCTCACAAGAAGCCCACATGGTTCATCAACATCTGGCTCACAA
Source organism: Garcialebias charrua (assembly GCA_038048925.1). Taxonomy (NCBI): domain Eukaryota; kingdom Metazoa; phylum Chordata; class Actinopteri; order Cyprinodontiformes; family Rivulidae; genus Garcialebias; species Garcialebias charrua. The sequence continues at coordinate 16,643 of JBBPBX010010019.1, forward strand.
GAAGCCCACATGGTTCATCAACATCTGGCTCACAAGAAGCCCACATGGTTCATCAACATCTGGCTCACAAGAAGCCCACATGGTTCATCAACATCTGGCTCACAAGAAGCCCACATGTTTCATCAACATCTGGCTCACAAGAAGCCCACATGGTTCATCAACATCTGGCTCACAAGAAGCCCACATGGTTCATCAACATCTGGCTCACAAGAAGCCCACATGGTTCATCAACATCTGGCTCACAAGAAGCCCACATGGTTCATCAACATCTGGCTCACAAGAAGCCCACATGGTTCATCAACATCTGGCTCACAAGAAGCCCACATGGTTCATCAACATCTGGCTCACAAGAAGCCCACATGGTTCATCAACATCTGGCTCACAAGAAGCCCACATGGTTCATCAACATCTGGCTCACAAGAAGCCCACATGGTTCATCAACATCTGGCTCACAAGAAGCCCACATGGTTCATCAACATCTGGCTCACAAGAAGCCCACATGGTTCATCAACATCTGGCTCACAAGAAGCCCACATGGTTCATCAACATCTGGCTCACAAGAAGCCCACATGGTTCATCAACATCTGGCTCACAAGAAGCCCACATGGTTCATCAACATCTGGCTCACAAGAAGCCCACATGGTTCATCAACATCTGGCTCACAAGAAGCCCACATGGTTCATCAACATCTGGCTCACAAGAAGCCCACATGTTTCATCAACATCTGGCTCACAAGAAGCCCACATGGTTCATCAACATCTGGCTCACAAGAAGCCCACATGGTTCATCAACATCTGGCTCACAAGAAGCCCACATGGTTCATCAACATCTGGCTCACAAGAAGCCCACATGGTTCATCAACATCTGGCTCACAAGAAGCCCACATGGTTCATCAACATCTGGCTCACAAGAAGCCCACATGTTTCATCAACATCTGGCTCACAAGAAGCCCACATGTTTCATCAACATCTGGCTCACAAGAAGCCCACATGGTTCATCAACATCTGGCTCACAAGAAGCCCACATGGTTCATCAACATCTGGCTCACAAGAAGCCCACATGTTTCATCAACATCTGGCTCACAAGAAGCCCACATGTTTCATCAACATCTGGCTCACAAGAAGCCCACATGTTTCATCAACATCTGGCTCACAAGAAGCCCACATGGTTCATCAACATCTGGCTCACAAGAAGCCCACATGGTTCATCAACATCTGGCTCACAAGAAGCCCACATGGTTCATCAACATCTGGCTCACAAGAAGCCCACATGGTTCATCAACATCTGGCTCACAAGAAGCCCACATGGTTCATCAACATCTGGCTCACAAGAAGCCCACATGGTTCATCAACATCTGGCTCACAAGAAGCCCACATGGTTCATCAACATCTGGCTCACAAGAAGCCCACATGGTTCATCAACATCTGGCTCACAAGAAGCCCACATGGTTCATCAACATCTGGCTCACAAGAAGCCCACATGGTTCATCAACATCTGGCTCACAAGAAGCCCACATGGTTCATCAACATCTGGCTCACAAGAAGCCCACATGGTTCATCAACATCTGGCTCACAAGAAGCCCACATGGTTCATCAACATCTGGCTCACAAGAAGCCCACATGGTTCATCAACATCTGGCTCACAAGAAGCCCACATGGTTCATCAACATCTGGCTCACAAGAAGCCCACATGGTTCATCAACATCTGGCTCACAAGAAGCCCACATGGTTCATCAACATCTGGCTCACAAGAAGCCCACATGGTTCATCAACATCTGGCTCACAAGAAGCCCACATGGTTCATCAACATCTGGCTCACAAGAAGCCCACATGGTTCATCAACATCTGGCTCACAAGAAGCCCACATGGTTCATCAACATCTGGCTCACAAGAAGCCCACATGGTTCATCAACATCTGGCTCACAAGAAGCCCACATGGTTCATCAACATCTGGCTCACAAGAAGCCCACATGGTTCATCAACATCTGGCTCACAAGAAGCCCACATGGTTCATCAACATCTGGCTCACAAGAAGCCCACATGGTTCATCAACATCTGGCTCACAAGAAGCCCACATGGTTCATCAACATCTGGCTCACAAGAAGCCCACATGTTTCATCAACATCTGGCTCACAAGAAGCCCACATGGTTCATCAACATCTGGCTCACAAGAAGCCCACATGGTTCATCAACATCTGGCTCACAAGAAGCCCACATGGTTCATCAACATCTGGCTCACAAGAAGCCCACATGGTTCATCAACATCTGGCTCACAAGAAGCCCACATGGTTCATCAACATCTGGCTCACAAGAAGCCCACATGGTTCATCAACATCTGGCTCACAAGAAGCCCACATGGTTCATCAACATCTGGCTCACAAGAAGCCCACATGGTTCATCAACATCTGGCTCACAAGAAGCCCACATGTTTCATCAACATCTGGCTCACAAGAAGCCCACATGGTTCATCAACATCTGGCTCACAAGAAGCCCACATGGTTCATCAACATCTGGCTCACAAGAAGCCCACATGGTTCATCAACATCTGGCTCACAAGAAGCCCACATGGTTCATCAACATCTGGCTCACAAGAAGCCCACATGGTTCATCAACATCTGGCTCACAAGAAGCCCACATGGTTCATCAACATCTGGCTCACAAGAAGCCCACATGGTTCATCAACATCTGGCTCACAAGAAGCCCACATGGTTCATCAACATCTGGCTCACAAGAAGCCCACATGGTTCATCAACATCTGGCTCACAAGAAGCCCACATGGTTCATCAACATCTGGCTCACAAGAAGCCCACATGGTTCATCAACATCTGGCTCACAAGAAGCCCACATGGTTCATCAACATCTGGCTCACAAGAAGCCCACATGGTTCATCAACATCTGGCTCACAAGAAGCCCACATGGTTCATCAACATCTGGCTCACAAGAAGCCCACATGGTTCATCAACATCTGGCTCACAAGAAGCCCACATGGTTCATCAACATCTGGCTCACAAGAAGCCCACATGGTTCATCAACATCTGGCTCACAAGAAGCCCACATGGTTCATCAACATCTGGCTCACAAGAAGCCCACATGGTTCATCAACATCTGGCTCACAAGAAGCCCACATGGTTCATCAACATCTGGCTCACAAGAAGCCCACATGGTTCATCAACATCTGGCTCACAAGAAGCCCACATGGTTCATCAACATCTGGCTCACAAGAAGCCCACATGGTTCATCAACATCTGGCTCACAAGAAGCCCACATGGTTCATCAACATCTGGCTCACAAGAAGCCCACATGGTTCATCAACATCTGGCTCACAAGAAGCCCACATGGTTCATCAACATCTGGCTCACAAGAAGCCCACATGGTTCATCAACATCTGGCTCACAAGAAGCCCACATGGTTCATCAACATCTGGCTCACAAGAAGCCCACATGGTTCATCAACATCTGGCTCACAAGAAGCCCACATGGTTCATCAACATCTGGCTCACAAGAAGCCCACATGGTTCATCAACATCTGGCTCACAAGAAGCCCACATGGTTCATCAACATCTGGCTCACAAGAAGCCCACATGGTTCATCAACATCTGGCTCACAAGAAGCCCACATGGTTCATCAACATCTGGCTCACAAGAAGCCCACATGGTTCATCAACATCTGGCTCACAAGAAGCCCACATGGTTCATCAACATCTGGCTCACAAGAAGCCCACATGGTTCATCAACATCTGGCTCACAAGAAGCCCACATGGTTCATCAACATCTGGCTCACAAGAAGCCCACATGGTTCATCAACATCTGGCTCACAAGAAGCCCACATGGTTCATCAACATCTGGCTCACAAGAAGCCCACATGGTTCATCAACATCTGGCTCACAAGAAGCCCACATGGTTCATCAACATCTGGCTCACAAGAAGCCCACATGGTTCATCAACATCTGGCTCACAAGAAGCCCACATGGTTCATCAACATCTGGCTCACAAGAAGCCCACATGGTTCATCAACATCTGGCTCACAAGAAGCCCACATGGTTCATCAACATCTGGCTCACAAGAAGCCCACATGGTTCATCAACATCTGGCTCACAAGAAGCCCACATGTTTCATCAACATCTGGCTCACAAGAAGCCCACATGTTTCATCAACATCTGGCTCACAAGAAGCCCACATGGTTCATCAACATCTGGCTCACAAGAAGCCCACATGGTTCATCAACATCTGGCTCACAAGAAGCCCACATGGTTCATCAACATCTGGCTCACAAGAAGCCCACATGGTTCATCAACATCTGGCTCACAAGAAGCCCACATGGTTCATCAACATCTGGCTCACAAGAAGCCCACATGGTTCATCAACATCTGGCTCACAAGAAGCCCACATGGTTCATCAACATCTGGCTCACAAGAAGCCCACATGGTTCATCAACATCTGGCTCACAAGAAGCCCACATGGTTCATCAACATCTGGCTCACAAGAAGCCCACATGGTTCATCAACATCTGGCTCACAAGAAGCCCACATGGTTCATCAACATCTGGCTCACAAGAAGCCCACATGGTTCATCAACATCTGGCTCACAAGAAGCCCACATGGTTCATCAACATCTGGCTCACAAGAAGCCCACATGGTTCATCAACATCTGGCTCACAAGAAGCCCACATGGTTCATCAACATCTGGCTCACAAGAAGCCCACATGGTTCATCAACATCTGGCTCACAAGAAGCCCACATGGTTCATCAACATCTGGCTCACAAGAAGCCCACATGGTTCATCAACATCTGGCTCACAAGAAGCCCACATGGTTCATCAACATCTGGCTCACAAGAAGCCCACATGTTTCATCAACATCTGGCTCACAAGAAGCCCACATGTTTCATCAACATCTGGCTCACAAGAAGCCCACATGGTTCATCAACATCTGGCTCACAAGAAGCCCACATGGTTCATCAACATCTGGCTCACAAGAAGCCCACATGGTTCATCAACATCTGGCTCACAAGAAGCCCACATGTTTCATCAACATCTGGCTCACAAGAAGCCCACATGGTTCATCAACATCTGGCTCACAAGAAGCCCACATGGTTCATCAACATCTGGCTCACAAGAAGCCCACATGGTTCATCAACATCTGGCTCACAAGAAGCCCACATGGTTCATCAACATCTGGCTCACAAGAAGCCCACATGGTTCATCAACATCTGGCTCACAAGAAGCCCACATGGTTCATCAACATCTGGCTCACAAGAAGCCCACATGTTTCATCAACATCTGGCTCACAAGAAGCCCACATGTTTCATCAACATCTGGCTCACAAGAAGCCCACATGGTTCATCAACATCTGGCTCACAAGAAGCCCACATGGTTCATCAACATCTGGCTCACAAGAAGCCCACATGGTTCATCAACATCTGGCTCACAAGAAGCCCACATGTTTCATCAACATCTGGCTCACAAGAAGCCCACATGTTCATCAACATCTGGCTCACAAGAAGCCCACATGTTTCATCAACATCTGGCTCACAAGAAGCCCACATGTTTCATCAACATCTGGCTCACAAGAAGCCCACATGGTTCATCAACATCTGGCTCACAAGAAGCCCACATGTTTCATCAACATCTGGCTCACAAGAAGCCCACATGTTTCATCAACATCTGGCTCACAAGAAGCCCACATGTTTCATCAACATCTGGCTCACAAGAAGCCCACATGTTTCATCAACATCTGGCTCACAAGAAGCCCACATGGTTCATCAACATCTGGCTCACAAGAAGCCCACATGGTTCATCAACATCTGGCTCACAAGAAGCCCACATGGTTCATCAACATCTGGCTCACAAGAAGCCCACATGGTTCATCAACATCTGGCTCACAAGAAGCCCACATGGTTCATCAACATCTGGCTCACAAGGCCACTCCTCCAGCAAGAATCGGTTCTCTATGGAGAAAGTCCAGACCCTAGTACGAAGCGAAGTGAAGGACAAGGGTCTGGTTTTAACCAGGCTAGATTATAGGTAGCAGTAATCTAAAATGGCTCTTCAACGATTGAGATTTAACAAAACGAACTGCATGGTGGCATAGTTAAATCCATATTATTCATTAACCAATGTTAATACAAAACCTGTTTCGGTTGGGAGTGTTCAGAACCAAAACAATATCTCAAATAATGACAACAGTAATGACTAAACAACAAGGAAACAACGTTTCACTGCTTTGACACACTCTTGTCGTCAGATTCCAAAATGCAAAATACAAAAAAGCAGGTCTCAACTTTATAACCGATGTCAAATTAAATCTCATGGATTTAAAAGGTTGTTAAGGTTAGTTTTTTGTTGTGGGTTTTAGACTTAGCATTTCTAAGTTCAAGTTGGACAATGCGACTTATAGGGCGGAAATACGGTAGTTTAAACCTGATTAGTTTGTTTACTAACTTGTGTTTGGACGACCTTATTATCCCATGAAATCGGTGAGTTTGTGAGATCTTTGTCTTTTGTGGAGTCATTGAACGCCTTGTAAGGTTTGATCTGATTTTGATATACCCATTTAACAATTGGCTCTTTGCGGCCTTTGCTGATTTTGATTCCGTAGACAATTGAGGACACTTTGTCTGTTATCAAATGAGGTCCAGTCCACCTGGGCATTAGTTTCCGGGCGAGAGTTCCGGTCCCGGACTCTCCTTTCCCAGTTGTGGGGGCGAACGTGTAGTACCAGACTCTGTCTCCCACTTGGAGTTCATTGTGCGAGGCCTTCTGGTCATAGTACGCTTTGCGTCCTTCTGTGGATCTTTCCAGGTTTTTCTGGGCGAAAGCAAAAGTGTTTCTGAGGTGTACATTCAAATCTTTCATGTATTGTTGTGTAGTGTAGGCTGTCGCCATGGCGGCGTCGCCTGGTTGGTACAACAGGTGTAGAGGGAGAGTCATTTGTCGACCGGTCATCATCTCGAAGGGAGAGATGCCAGTTGATGTGTGTGGAGTGGCTCTTATGGCCATGAGGACCAGAGGGAGTTTCACGTCTCAGTCCTTGTGGTTTGCAGCCACGTATTTCTTCAAAATACTCACCACAGTTCTGTTTGCTCTCTCTACTTGTCCTGAAAGAGCGACTAAACCCAAAATTAACTTTTTTTAGCTGATAAACCCCCTAGAATGTGTATAAAAAGTTTCAGAGCACTATTTCTGTGTAAATTTTCATGTATTTGTGCGTATTAGTTAAAATCGGCAATATTTGGTCTAAAAACGTGTTCACGGTAGCCCTATGGGTTGAACAGAAGTTATTGCACGTTAATTTTACTATTAGCTCAAATTCTCTGTTGTGACATGTCTGCTCCGTTGTGACGTCACATCGTCTCCTGCCTTAATATAAAAGTGGAGCCACTCCCCCGAGAAGGTCACTCCCCCTCCAGAGTTCAGGGGTTGGATTAGCGATTAGCAACATAGCATTAGCATTGATGAGTGAAGCTGTTCTCACCCACCTGGATCAGAAAGACTCATACGTGCTTCTGCTCTTTGTGGACTTCACATCTGCCTTCAACACCATGATCCCCCAAACTCTGATAGACAAACTATCTACACTTGGACTAAGCCCCTCTATTTGTAACTGGGTACTAGACTTCTTAACAGACAGACCACAGTCCGTGAAGATCCACAACTTCTCCTCCTCCACCATAACCCTCAGCACTGGCTCTCCTCAGGGATGTGTGCTGAGCCCCCTTCTGTTCACTCTGCTCACATATGATTGTACAGCCACACTTCCAGGCTGTCATATTGTTAAGTTTGCAGATGATACAGCGGTGGTGGGATGCATTACAAACAATGATGAGTCCAGCTACAGACAGGAGGTGGAACACCTGGAGAGCTGGTGCAAAGAGAACAATCTTCACATGAATGTGAAGAAGACAAAGGAGATGATTGTGGACTTCAGAAGGAACAAACACACCCATGCCCCACTGAAAATAGGTGGGTCTGCAGTGGAAGTGGTCTCCAGCTACAAATACTTGGGTGTACACATGAATGATAACCTCAGCTGGAGCAACAACACCACCAGCCTGATCAAGAAAGGTCATCAGAGACTCTACTTCCTCAGACGGCTGAGACGAGCTGGTCTGAGCAGCCCAGTCCTCACCTCCTTCTACAGGTGTGCAGTGGAGAGCATCCTGTGCTCCAGCATCAACGTGTGGCATGGAGGCTGCACAGTTGAAGAGAGGAAAGCTCTGCAGAGAGTGGTGAAGGCTGCACAGAAGTCTGTTGGAGTCAGTCTCCCCACCATCACAGACATTTACACCTCCAGATGCAGGAAAAGAGCCACCTGCATCATGAAAGACCTCACTCATCCAGCACACTCACTCTTTGCCCCACTCCCCTCAGGACGGAGGTTGAGGAGCATCAAGTGTAGAACCACTAGACTGAGGAACAGCTTCTACCCTGAGGCTGTTAGACTCATGAATAAATAAAAATAAAATAAAATAAACACTGCAAAATATCACATCATACTGATGCTGATCTGTTTTCTTGTTGCTGTGTTCATCTGTGTTCATCTGTGACCATCTGCTCATACAAACTCATGTTCGTGCTGCTGTTTATTCCCACTATATTAGGCTTAGTGTATTACTAGTTGATGCTTTTCTTAGTTAGTTCTAGATGTTATTACTGTTTTTCTCTTTCATTTGTTGTTGGATGTAACTGGGACCTCGTGTACATAATCTCGTTTTCATCTCATGTACCACATGCGGTGCAAATGACAATAAAGACTCTCTGACTCTCTGACTCTGACTGTTCCAAGAATAGCTCTTCAAACTGATGTTCACCCACCCTTACACCATCAGGGTACAATCCGTTTGGAGGTGAGTACCATTTTACACCTTTCATTCCATAATTTATCTTTTGAGTATATGACGTGTTTCTTCATGTGCTGTGTTTGCGACCTGCATGCTTTGCTTCGGTGTGGCCCCACAAGGTCGTGGCGTTTTCATCTGTTGCTGATCAACGTGTTGTAGTTGTGTTTAAATGCTCTGTTCCCCCCTGAGATGAGAATCTGTTCCCCCTGTGTCGGGATCCGACCGTGAGGCGCATCTGAGTTCTGAAACGAGTCCACACTATCGTGTCACAGTTATAGCTCATTTTAATCGACAGCTCCTGGTGATAAATAAATAAATATAAAACCTCCACTAAATAAATAAACCTGGTCTAGAGTGTGGGGTGTAGACTACTGTACAGGTTTTTTATTTATTTATCTCCGACAGAATCTAGTCTGACAAATACAAAGTATCAGCCACCAACACATCATATATAGCCTATTTATAATTTTTATTACTAATATAGAAGGCTGGAAGCAGCTGATAGAGGACAAGAAAACTTCCTGCAAAGATAAGTGTAGGCTTTGTGGTAGGCTAAATCTCATTCAAATTAAAAATATGACTGGAGAAAAATTATTTCTAGCTGCTATTTTTTGATAGTTAATGTCTGGGTTTTTGTTGTTGTTGTTTTTTCATTATTTGAGAGAAAGGGTGCGCGCTCCCGACACAGGGGGAACAGATTCTCACGGGGGAACAGAAATTCGCACAGCACCTGCGTTCTTTTGTTGCAAATAATGTTGTGGATCAAGGTATTTGTAAAATAATAATAATAATCTGTGCAGCAGTATTTATTTTGCACTGGGTCATCTGTTTGACAGATCAACAAAGTGATAGAACAGTAATGTTTCTCAAGTATGTTTTTTTGTAAGGTGATTAAAAATGTGTTGTTGTTTTTTAGCTCCATATGAGGCGTTCCACATCCAGGGAATCTGAGCCGTGCAGCAGTCCCAAACACTCGAGACCACCTTCAGGATGCTCCACCCGCAGGATGGTCCACCTGCCATCCACAAACAAACACCAAGGTCTCAGCTGCACCCAACATTGTCGTGGATGGAGGTCTCAAGAGATGACGCAGCTCTGGCCGAGACTGCATCATCTTCCGCTGAATTTGAAATACATGTCACACATTTGGCACTTCGCATCTGGTTCTGTGAACTTCTTTTAGAATAGGATACCCTTTATGTAAATTACTATGTACTTGTGTTAAATTATTATTTATGTTTTCTTCTAACCCTGTGCGGACTGGGCACCTGGGTGGTCTGTAACACAGGTGTACACACCCACCTGTTCACATCTGGCCATAACCTATGTCAGAAAGGGATTTTTTTATAAGTCATAAATTCAAGTACAGGAAACTTTTAAATTTTAACGTTTAAAAATGTATGCTTCCTATAACTTTTTTAATAATGTACAATTTGGATTACTCTAATTGATTATTGCACTTTGTTTCTTTTGTTTTACAATATTTAATATTTGCACACCTGAAACAATTATAATTTATATTAAATTTAAACATTACTTTGTAAAAATTGCTGATGTAAACATGTTTATTAAATGTTTGTTTAAATTATGCATGCATCTGAGAGAAATGCAATTTCAATCCTGTGTATGTTCTGTACATATTGCAGTTTGGACAATAAAGTTGACTTTTAAATTTGACTTTGATGTATGACTTGGAAATGTATTTATCAATACAGAGGTCTGTAAAGAAAGAAATTGATTACAAAAACTAGTTGTTTATGATTCATTTTATTAACAGTAAGTTAATTCAAAACAACAAAAGTTTCTGTGTCGTGTCACACGGGAGACCACCTCCAGCTCGTCTGTATGGATGCAGTGGACAGAAGAGAAAGCAGTCCCAACCACCTTCAAGATGCTGCACCTGCCAGCCACAAACAAACACCAGGGTCTCAGCTGTACCAACATTTGCGTGGCTGCTGCATGGGTGCTTGAGTCGTCACAGTTTTCTGAAAAAATCATTTGAAAGGATACAGTATTGTTAAATTCATTGCAATTTGTTTGGTTTGCATTGAAAAAATATAATTTCTCATAAATCTTACCAGCTGTGCTCAGTTTTGATTAGCTGACACATAGCTTAAACATATACTGTATAACAAATATATCATACAAGCTTATAGAATGTTTCTAAACACGGATCTTTGGAAAACAAATAAAATATTTTACCACTGTTTAGTGCTCATTTATAGTCAATTCAAAAAACAACGTGTGTTCAGTTCTAGGTTGCATATTAAAATTAAGCCAAAACGTCAAAAAAACGAGGGTAGATGAAATCAATATTTTAAAATAAAATATATTATGAAACGTTACTTTTGTAATGTGCTAAGTAATAAGATGTGGTGAATTAAAGTCACTGCAGCTGGACTACAACATTGTGATCCAAACAAAGACAAAAACACAACCGTACACCTCATGCCATGCAACTAAACACAGGTTTTTTATGTGTTCAGTGTTCAGAAGCATACGCTTAAGCTGTGTGTGATTAAATACACGCAACAACATTTTAGAACTGTTATTTTAGTACAAGTTTAGGCATTTACTTACTGAAGACGCGACTATCCGCCATTTTGAAATCTAAACTTGGGGAGGGGTGAGAGTTCACCACTAGAGGGGGCGTGAACACAGGACAACCCACAACCTCCTCCCCTGCTTGACTCTCTACACGCCCATTTTGAGAGAAATTTTGAAAATGGCCTGGGGGAGGAGTTACCGTCTCAACCTGGGTTCAGTCTCACTTGAAGCTTGTGGTTGGTAGCCAATATGGAAATCGGCTTTGACGCCTAGCGTCTTCCACAGTTCTTTCATCACTTCACCTGTGAAGTGTGTACCTTGTTCTGAGTTCACCCTAAGGGGGAGTCCAAACCTTGATAATATATGATTCATTAACAACATAGCAGTGGTTTGTGCTGTGCCGTTAGTAGCTGGTAGGCATTCTACCCATTTGGTAAATACACAGGTTACCGTGAGAAAATATTTATTTCCTCTAGAGCTCTTAGTGAGTGATCCAACCCAGTCGATCTGGAGGTCAGACCATGGAAATGCAATGCCTCTGCTTTGCAGTGGTGCTCTGTGAAGTGGTCTGGTTGGCTGAAACTGGCCACAGACCACGCACCCTTCAATGTAGTCCTTGACATCCTTTTTCATTCCAGGCCAATAGGCAATTTGTTTTAATGCCGTCAGCGTGGCTTTATCTCCTTTGTGTCCTGCGGACGGGAGATCATGGGCATGAACTAACATCACCCCCCTTTGGTCATGGGGAACCATGAACACAGGTGAGGACGTTGGTCCATGAGCGAAAGTTAGGATGCCTTTGATTAGTTTTAGCTGTTTGTGCAGCTGATAGAGGACTTTAAGGTCTGGATCGGAATCCAGTTCGTCTTTGGACAGAGTATTTTTGTCTGGGTCAGTCAGGTACAGTATCATGGAGTTGCTAGCAGGATCCAACTTCTGTAGTTGGATGATGTCTGGGTCAGTCAGTGCGGGTCGTACAGAGACTACGTTGCTAGCAGGTCTGGCTGCGGCCTGTGCACGAGTGACTGCCATTACATTGACTGTAGGTTGTGTTTTGATCAACCAGGAGGGGTCGAAGGACCATAGAGAGTCGTCCTCGGCACCTGCCTTGGCTAAGGAGTCAGCAAGGTCATTGTAGCACTTGTCATCACCTGGGACTCTTGAATGTCCTGGAGCTTTCTTCCAGTAGATTTGCAAGTCGTGTGATGTCACCAAGTGATCACACGCCATGAAAAGCTCTTTGTGTTTGACTACCTTTGTGTCACTCGTGAGAAAACCGTTCTGTTTCCAGTGAGCGAGGTGGCACATGAAACTTAAACGAGCATAGTTAGAGTCAGTGCAGATGACTAGCGTCCTGATGGAGCGTTCTACAACCATCTGGAGAGCTATTAGGATTCCCGCAATCTCAGCATACTGAGAAGACTGAGAACCTAATTTGTAGCTGAAAGTGATCTGTTCTTGGTCTAGGAGGAGGACCCCTCCAACACCTGCCTTGCGAGTTGTTCGTGGTGGAATGAACATCCATCCACGTACAGTGTTGTCATACCTCTACACCAGTGGTTCTTAACCTGGGTTCGATCGAACCCCAGGGGTTCGATGAGTCGGTCTCAGGGGTTCGGCGGAGCCTCTGCCGCGGAGGTTAAAAAAAAGCCCTGGAATATGTTATACCATTTGTCACAACATATCTTTGCGAGCAATCCTTTTTGAGGATGCTGGACATAAAAACGAAGAAAAGGAACAGACTTTGCTGTGAAGATGACATGAGTAGCACTTGCTAAGGTGAAGCCATGCATATCCAAACTAGTCTCCCAGAAACAACAGCAGAAGTCACACTGATTTGCAGTTATTTTTGCAGCCCGGCAGAGATTTACGATCTGCCAGTCAACACCTGCTGGAGGTGCCTCGCTCAAGGTACAAACAATTGGGAGACCGGTCATTTTCTGTTGCCGGCCCAAAAGCCTAGAACAGTCTCCCCCTTGAGCTGCGTGCCACCTCTGATCTGACTCTGTTCAAAACCAGACTGAAGACCCACTTGTTCAAAAAAGCTTTCAGTGTGTAACTTTTATTACTTTTGGTATTTTAATATGTAGCATTTTTTATTTCCATTGCCTTTTTATTTCCACTTGTTCAAATAAGCTTCCAGTGTGTAACTTTTATTACTTTTGGTATTTTAATATGTAACATTTTTTATTTCCATTGCCTTTTTATTTCCACTTGTTCAAAAAAGCTTTCAGTGTGTAACTTTTATTACTTGTGTTATTTTAGTGTTATTTTAGTATGTAGCATTTTTTATTTCCATTGCCTTCTTTTATTGCTGTTGTTTCTTATTCTATTTTCATTGATTTATTGTTCCAGTTTATTCATCTTTTTATCCTGTTAAGCACCTTGGTCAATGCAAGGCATTGTAGGAAGGTGCTATACAAATAAAGTTTATTATTATTATTATTATTATTATTATTATTATTATTATTATTATTATTATTATTATTATTATTATTATTATTATTATTATTATTATTATGTAATTTGAGCAATGCTTTACTCTGGCCCCAAACAAGTATTTTGTGTATTCAAAACGACAAAATACCATAATAATAATAATAATAATATTAAAAAATGTTAAATTCTTCAAAAAAAATCCTACTTTCATTTTTAATTAGAAAAATAGTACAAAAATATTTTTTGGGGATGAAACTCTTATGGGTTGTTGTGAGTTCATGAACTGTGTTGGTTTTGTTCTTTGAGCAAGGTGATGTTGATGCACGGCTCATTTTGTGCACCAGTAAATTGAATTTGGAATTTGGAAGAAAAAAAAATCATATTTTATTTATTACCAAAGAAGGGTTCAGTGAGTGTGCATATGAAACTGGTGGGTTCTGTACCTCAAAAAAGGTTAAGAACCACTGCTCTACACATATTGTCATAAAAGAAGTGGTGATTTGGGTCCTCAGTTACTGAGGGTTCTTTCTCAGCGGGCAGATGGATGGCTGGTACATCTTGTGTACACTTTTTGCAGATTGCCAAGTCAGTGCCCAAATGTGCCTTCTTGTTTTGACCATAGCGCATGTCTAGGTTAAAACTTTGAAGTGCCATGAGCCACGTTGCTACACGTGAGTTTGTCACCACACCATCTTTGATGCGTTGGCTGTTCAGGAACTTTACCGGTTGGTGTTGTGTTTCAACAATGATTTTCTGTCCACCAATGTAGCTGGAGAAATGATTTACTGCCCACACAGTGGTCAGTAGAGCTTTCTCACAGTCTGAGAATCTCAACTCGGGGCCAGCCATCGTCTTGCTGGCGTAGGCTACGACACGCTTATCTCTGTTGTGTATTTGGTACAGACCTGCACTAATGTAATGAGCTGAGAAGCCCACTTCCAAGTAAAACTCTTTGTTGTAGTCTGGGTAGACTAAACATGGGGCTGATTTGATCCTATTTATAAGATCGTCCATTGCCTGCTGTTGTCAGTCCAGACAAAAGGAACGTCTTTCCTTAGGAGTTCAGTCAGTGGTTTTGCAAGGTCCGCATAGTTTTCTATGAATTGGTTCGAGTAGTTACACACGCCCAGAAAACTTTGTAATTCTTTGAGATTTGTGGGGACTTTGAGATTGTCAAGGCCTAGGGTGCGAGTTAGCTGCGGCTGTACTCCGTCTGGACCTACAAGTAGGCCAACGTAGTTCACCTTGGATCTGCACCACTGGCATTTAGACAGTGATATTTTAGCACCAGCAGTTTCTAGTTGATTCAGAATGTGGTCGATCTTGGCCAAATGTGACTCCAGTGTTGGCTGCCTTAAAAGGACATTGTCCACGTAAATCAGTGCCCCGCGCTTATGGGCGTCTGGATATGCTTTGTTTAGGAAGATGTTGAACTCTGCAGGTGAGTTAGCGTAGCCAAAGGGACACCTGGTGAAGGTGTATTGTCGGCCACCAAAAGTGAAAGCTAGTTTGTACTGGTCCTCTGTGAGCACAGGGATGGTCCAAAAACCAGAGGTGACGTCGAGGGTCGAAAAGTACTTCCCATCGGTGACCTTGGGCAGTTCCTGTTGGAGCTGAGTCATTGGCCACCTAGATAAGGGCACTTGTTTGTTTAGCTTTCTGTTGTCTATTGTGAGTCTTCCCTTTTCATTTGGTTTTAACACTGGCCATAAAGGCGCAGAGTATGTGCTGTTACATTGTCTGACGATACCTTTCTCTAACAGGTCGTCAATGATTTCTCTGATAGGTTGATGTGCTGCTGCCAGAGGAATCTTGTATTGTCTGACAAATGTTGGTGGAGCGTTAGGCGGGGTTGGGATACTCACTGTGTGGAGCGTAGTTAACCCACAATCCATGGAGTCAGTTGAGAATGATTTCTCATATTTTAAAAGAACTTGGCAAAGTTTGTCCTTTTCTTCATCAGTTTTCAGGGTGTCGGCTTGGGCGACCACCTGTTCAATCTGTGAAGCAATTGAGAGGGGTTCTTGTTCTTTGGGGAGCTCCAATGAGTCCCTTTCTGTGTCGTAAAACCTGTCTACAGGTAGGACATTATAAGTTTGAGGGCCTAAGCTGTCTCCTTGGTTGAGACCGAACCTGTTGACTGTGTCATGGTCGAACTCATTGGGGGAGAAGAGAGCTATGGCCTGTGTTGGTTTCGTGAACAAGACTTGCCCCGTGTGTTGACTTGGGATCTTGTTTTCTGGGAGTTCTCCCAGTAATGGAATGCTCAGTTCAAAATCATGAAAATCAGTGGAGATCAACCATCCTAGTTTTGTGTTTTTCTTGATCAGCACCTCTTCCATGCCTGTGTTACACACAGCAACAGATGTGGTTCTGCAGTCGAGGCTCACTTGTCCCGTGGCCTCAATGGACAGTCCTAGGTTGGAAAACTTAGGAGATAGTTGAAAGTATGCCTGTTTTCGGCCAATAGCTTGATTAGCTATGATGTGAACTTCCATTGTATGGTTCATTTCCTGAGGTTGTACTGTGATGGTTTGGTTGCTAGCAACCTCGCAGACTTCTGGTATGGTCTGTCCAACCTTGAGGTTGTCTGTGCTTAGCACCTGAGAAACCATTTTGGCTGTATCTAGTGACCACAGTACATTGTTGTTGATGTCCACTCGGACACCTAATCTTACCAAAATGTCAGAGCCTATGTAGGTTGCCTGCAGTAAGTTTTGGACCACGAGAAATGGGTGGACCAGTTCTCGCTGGTTCCAATTCAGTTCCAGGCCAATGATTCCTTTTGCGGTCATGACCTTTTTACCGTTGGGGTCTAATGGAAAGCAGAAAGCTTTTTTGGTCAGTTCTAGATCCAAATGCTTTTGAAACAAGATTTCAAAGAAAGCTTGGCTGATTGCTGATTTCTCTGTCCAAGGGGACAGTACAGCATCATCGGTGTGGGATCCTTGGATCTCAACACCCTTGACTACCTATGGTAGGTAGTGGTCAGTGAGTGCTGATTGTTGTATTGTATTGTATGTTATCATTTATGGGATTGTTTTGTATTGTATTTTAAAAATGAACAAATTTTATTAAAAAATAAAACAATTTAAAAAAATGAATGCTGCATATCCATCTGTGACCATCTGCTCATACAGACTCGTGTTCGTGCTGCTGTTTATGGTGATGTTATTCTACTACATTAGGGCTTAGTGTATTACTAGCTGATGTTTTTCTTAGTTAATCCTAGGTGTTATTACTGTTTTTCTCTTGCATGTTGTTGGCTGTAACTGGGACCCTGTGTACATAATCTCATTTCGTCACATGTACCACATGTGGTGCAAATGACAATAAAGACTCTGACTCTGACTGACTCTTTAGCTTGCTCAGCTTACTAAGGAGACATCCTATTCAACATTCCAGTCTGGAAGTGAAGACTTATCATAACCAGAGTGTTTATAGACTGCCAGAAGAGGCCTTTGGATTATATATTATTCAATTTTCTTCTCCCGGACATTGCTCATTTGAGTTAAACCCTGGACAAGCAGACGGCTTATTGCATCGCCATCTTAGGCCATCGTTTGGCTTTCCTCTTCACCTGAATTGGGACTAGAGTTCAAATGTACTGAACTTAAACCAGGTACTGCTTTGTTTTATTTATTTGCTCAGAGTGAAACGGCCATTATGTTTTGGGCCTCACTACTCCCAAGCTTTGCTTAGGGCTGCAACTTTAAGGTTTTAGACCTAGATAAGCTGGCAGGTGTGTGTTTGTTTGGTGAGCAAATCCTTCACATAAAGTTGAAGATTTATAGCGAACAATCTGATTACAGATGCAGTTTTGTGTTTTATTGTATATGTTGCTCAATGTTTAAAGACACATGTTAAGTAAACTGAGTTTACATTTATTTTACGGTTTGGTTATTTTAAGTTTAAAAGAGCATGTGAGTGTGTGTGGGATGACCACGGTGTGTACTGAAAGGAAATAAGGAGGTAATTGGGTGTGTGAAAGCAGTGGTCCCCAACTACCGGGCCCCGAGCCCAGTACCGTGCCGTGGGTCAATTTGTACCAGGCCGCACAGAAAAAATAAATTTAAAAAAATTAAAAAACATTTTGAAAAATCACCGGATCCTCTCCATCTCATCTGTCAATGACTTGCTCTTGACGCAGATCAACATACACAAGTGGTAAGTTTCAGTTCCCTTTCAGTCAGTCCACTGCGGTGCAACAAAATGACTATGGGAATTGCGCCACCGCGCAGTTCACCTGAAGCAATACAATCACGCCTTTTAAGGCAAGTAATCATCAGCGTCAGCAAGGAGGCTCCGCCCTCCTTGCATAAAAGACGGTGACGCGCAACATATGTCCTCTTTGTGTACTTCACCTCGCTTCACACCTGAACTTCGCAGGACCTGCCTCACGTGGCTGAACTGCTCATCTGGAGGTGAGCTTGCTCCCTGCCCAGAGCTTCACAGAGGACTTCCCTGTGAGCACTTTGTTTAGCGGAGGCTAACCTAGTGTCGTCGACTTATTTTTCAAGTCTTTTTTCTGCTGTTTCGCCGCCCAGTTAATGGGACGCTAACTGCGCCACACACCTGCCTGCTAGCTAACGGAGCTAACAGGCTAGCAACACGAACAGCGTAGGGAGAGAGTTTTTCTTAACCACGTTTAGCGGGTGCTAACTGGTTTTCACTCGACGTCTCTTCTCAGCCATGGCTCCTGAGAGAGGTAAGAGAAAGTCAAAGAACTCCAACAAGGCCAGCAGACAAGCAAGCCCCGGCTCCCGGCCTTGCCCCAGCGAATGTGGCTATTTTATCTCTGCGGCGGACACCCACGAGGCCTGTCCGATTTGCCTAGGAATGGTCCACACGATGACGGCCTTGGACTCCCCATAATCTTGTCCTCACTGCAGCCAGCTGCGTGAGACAGTGCGAAGAAGGTGCGTGGACTTCGTGGCCAAGGCCATGGGCAACTCCACCGTGGCTTGAGAACCGCTAGATACTCTCACGCTGTAGGCGGATGAGATGGAAGACAGCGGCGCCTTGGACTGGGGCGACAAGATGGACATTGCAGTCCCTGTGGGGGACACCACGGCAGATTTCGACTCAAATGACCTGTTAAAGGCTGACGAACTGTCGCTCACAGCCTCGGGCGAACTGACAGATGACGAGGCTGACAACGAGGACAAAGGAGAGAAAGAAGACTTCTCCCAGAACCCCATGGCAGGTCAACCAGAGGTAGACAGGTCCACCCCCGCTCTGTTCGAGCTAAGTTGCAGAGCTGCGGAGGCTTTGAGCATAACGTGGCCCGAAACCCCACCTCGACAACAGGTAACGAGACTGGTAGGGAACTACTTTTTTGCTAAACAACAATCGGCCATGAGACACTGAATGCCCATCTTCCCGGACTTCCACACAGAGCTAACACGCTCCTGGGCTAAACCCAGAGCCCCCCTAACACTGCCTCTCTCCCAGTTTCTGGACGTCGAGGGCATGGAGGCGGCTGGCATGGCTCATATTCCCTAGATGGACGAGACTTTGGTGGCGCATTTGGCCCCCAGAACGTCAGGCTCAAAGCTCACACTACCTAGCAAAGCCTACCATGTGTCAGCTCTACAGCTGGAAAAGAGCTACCGCACTTAGGCCCTCGCGGCCCGCATAATGAATGCAGTAGCAATGCTTCAGGCCTACCAGGCTGAGAAACTGCAGGAGCTCCAGCAGACCAACAACAGGAAAAAGGCGGCCGAGGTCCTAGACGAGGCCTGTAGGGCAGCACACTTCATCCTTCGCCTCACTGGTACAACAGCCATCACCCAAGGGAACTGTATGGCTGAGACTGTTATTGTTCAACGTCATTTGTGGTTGACACTCACTGACCTCCTAGAGGGCCAGCGCTTCCCGTTCCTCCACCACCCCATTGAGCCCTCAGGACTGTTCAGAGGGGCCCTAGAGAGGATCCAGAGCAGACTGGATCAGAAGAGGAAGCAGGAGGAGGCCCTGCGTGAGGGTATGCCCAGAAAACATTTTGTGTTGCCCAGAAACCCGAGTGGACAGAGAAGCCCACAGTAGCACCATCGCTCCCTCACTCGACGCCCAAAGCATAAGAGACCGACGCTCGACGGGGTGCAACAGTCGAAACCTGCCTCAGAGCAACATGGACACCCTTCTCAGGCGAACCAGGCCTGGTCGAAACACAAGTTCGTCCCACGTCAAGCGAGCCAACCTAGAACATCCTCCACAGTCTATGACAGAAAGCAGAAGCCAACCTGAACCAGAGCTGCTTCTCCACCTTTTCAGGTGTCTCCACCCAAAGGGAAAAAGGAGAGCCAAACTTTTATCGCCAGTAAATGTGCTAAAGAAACCACAACTAACTGGCCAAGAACAACGTACAAAATCACTCAAATGCTTGTGTAATTAAGAGAAATTGTTGTTTGCACACGACAATGAAGTCTCAAAATGTCCAAAATGTTCTGTGTCACTACTCAGCATTAAAGGAGAAACCCCACCATTTTTTAATGCAAAATGTGTCAATAAAGAGCGAGGGGATCCGGGTACACAGCTGGCCAACCCCCCTCTAATAAGACACTATCAGTCCGGATGAGCCTGCGCGGGGGGGCAGGGGTCTGTCTCAGGCAGACTCTCTACCTCCGACGGAGGGCCGGAGAAGCCCTCAGTCGAACAGGTTGGGAGGGGCCACTTACTCACCCCCACCCCACCTGAAACATGTAAATCTCACGGTGAACATGCCCTGAAGACTTGTTGCGCAGGCAGAAGCCTAGGCAGCGTGCAAACCGGGTCACTGGGTCATGAAGACCATAACTCATGGGTACAAGCTGCAATTCTCCAACGGTCACCACCCTTCTCCGGGGTGATTATGTTAACAATATCACAGGCTTGCGCGCCTGTTCTGAGAGAGTAAATTTGCTCGATGATGCAGAAAGGTGCAGTCAGAGCTGTCCCTGCTCACGAGGTAAACAAAGGTTACTTTAGCAAGTACTTTGTTGTCCCAAAACGAGACGGGGGCCTGAGGCCAATTTTGGATCTGAGGAAACTGAACAAACGGCTTCGCTCATTCAAATTCAAAATGTTGACGTTGAAACAAATAATTCACTCGGTTCGTCCGAGAGATTACTTCTGTACAATGGATTTGAAAGATACCTATTTCCATATCAGCATTTTGCACAACCACAGACAATTCTTGCGCTTTACGTTCGAGGAAGCCATATACGAATTCCAGGTCCTCCCTTTCGGGCTCTCAACCGCACCGAGGACGTTCACAAAATGCCTGGAAGTGGTTCTGGCTCCCATTAGGAGCCAGGGCATGAGGGTGTTGAATTATCTGGACGACTTGTTAATATTAACGGACTCCAAGGTCCGAGCAAGATCCCACACAGACCGAGTAATGTCACACCTAAAATCCCTAGGTTTTGTCATAAACTCAGAGAAAAGCAGTCTGTCTCCGTCACAGATTACTGTTTTTCTGGGATTGGAGATGAACTCCATTCTATGCAGGGCGAGGCTCTCAGAGAAACGGGTTTCAGACCTTCAGCTCTGCCTAGCGCTTTTCCAGCTAGACAAGACTGTATCTCTCAGGCTTTGCCAGCTTTTACTGGGCCTCATGGCGGCAACAATTGTTTGCATTCCTTGGCTCTATTACATATGCGTCCTGTTCAGATGTGGCTGCACAAACAGCTACATTCCGCCCCCCCACAGCAGACGAGGGAGGTGAAAATCGGCTCAGAGTACATGGAGGCCCTGAGGCCGTGGAGGAACCCCACAGTGTTGAACAGAGGGGTCCCACTGGGCAGAGTATTGTCTCGGGTCCTGGTGACGACAGACACATCAATGACTGGGTGGGAAGGCTTTGCAGAGGCCAGTACATATAAGGTGTCTGGAACCAGCAGGAAGCCTGGCTCTACATAAATTACTTGGAGCTCTCAGCAGTGTTCCTCTCACTGAAACACTTTTACAGGAAAATCCTGATCAAACACCACCAATAAGATCAGACAACAGGTGTACTATGGCTCACATCAACAGGGAAGGAGGGACTCGATCCCCATCCCTCCTGGTACTAACCCAAAAACTGCTCAAGTGGTGCAGTTCATGGGTCCTGTCACTGAGAGCAACCCACGTACCAGGGGAGCTAAATTACGGGATGGATGCCCTCTCAAGAGGAGCCCCCCTCCCCTCAGAATGGCGCTTGCACCCACGTATCGTGGACCAGATCTGGGCACGGTATGGGAAAGCAGACGTAGATCTTTATGCTTGCAGCAGCAACGTCCATTGTGTCCTGTTTCATTCCATACTGGACATGAATGCACCATTGGAAATGGATACGCTAGCATACGAGTGGCCGGTGGGGAGGCGTTATTACGCGTTTCCCCCCATCCCTTTGATCGATGCAACGCTGGAGCGCGTACGCAGAGGGGACCTCTCTCTGATACTAGTAGCGCCCAAATGGCCAAAGAAAGCCTGGTTTGCAGAAGTGATTTCACTCCTAGCAGGAACACCATGGTAGCTGCCCCCCCCACAGGGACCTGCTGATCCAGGCCCACGGGCAGATTTTACATCCACGCCCAAACCTATGGCAATTTTGGATCTGGCCGCTGAGAGGGACCGGTTAATGGCTTCCGGTTTGCCTAGTAATGTGATAAACACAATACAGGGGGCACGGGCAGGGTCTACTCAGACTCTCTACACATGAAAGTGGCGTATTTTTGAGATCTGGTGTCTAGAAAGGAATATCACTCCATATTCCTGTCACTTAGCTCAGCTTCTCGTGTTTCTGCAGGACCTGCTAGAGAAGGGCCGCTCCTTTTCCACGATAAAAGTCTTCCTGTCTGCCATCTCGGCATGCCACGAGGGTTGGGGAGGTAAATCACCTGGTGCCCACTCTCTCATGATACGTTTCATGAAGGGCGTGCTGAGGAAGAGGCCCCCGAGTAGGATTTTGGCCCCTTAGTGGGACCTGTCTCTCGTGCTGGACTTACTCTGTGAACCACCATTTGAGCCCCTTCAGAGCATTAAGATAGATTTATTATCTTATAAGACTGCAATGCTCTTAGCTCTGTGCTCAGCAAAGCGTGTGGGTGATCTCCACGCATTATCTGTGCATCCAATGTGCACCCAATTTGCTCCAGACAGGTCAAAGATCACCCTGCGTCCAAACTTTGCATATCTGCCAAAGGTCCCAACTTTAAATTTCAAAAGTCTGGGCTTTGAATTGTCAACTTTTCCTCATCCCCCTGTTCTGATCTTATAACAGAGGTGTCTGAATACGCTCTGCCCTGTTAGGGCCCTGAGCATCTACATGGGGAGAACTGGCAGTTGGCGCAAACCAAACCAATTGTTCATATGCTTTGCTAAACCTGCCGCAGGCAGGGCCCTGTCCAAGCAGCGCCTCTCCCACTGTGTGACTGAGGCCATTTCCAGGGAATACAGTAGCAAAGGTCAGCAGCTGCCCAGTGGGGTACATGCTCACTCAACTCGAGGCCTAACCACTTCCTGGGCCTTGTTTAGAGGTGTTTCAGAAGCTGATATCTGCTCAGCCACAAACTTGTCATCTCCAAACACGTTTGTAAAACACTACAGCCTAGACGTCACAGCACGTGATGTAACTCAAGCTGTTCTCTCTACCACAGAGAATTGAACGGCTAGCGTCTGTTGTTAAGGCAAAAGTTCTCATAAGTATGCATTTCCAGGGCGTGATTGTTTGTTCCCATAGTCATTTTGTTGCACCGCAGTGGACTGACTGAAAGGGAAGTGAAGGTTATGCACCATAACCCATGATCCCTGAAGAAAGGGAACATGGTGCAACACATGTTTGTCCTTCCAATGCCCAGTGAAGTGCATGTAGAGGACGTACGTTGCGCATCACCGTCTTTTATGCAAGGAGGGCGAAGCCTCTTTGCTGACGCTTACTTGCCTTAAAAGGCGTGATTGTATTGCTTCAGGTGAACCGCGCGGTGGCGCAATTCCCATAGTCATTTTTTTGCACCTTGTTCACTTCCTTCAGGGAACATGGTTTATGGTGCATAACCTTCAGTTTCTGATGGACAAATGCACAGATTGATTCTACATTGTCCGTTCGGGTGGAGTCATTTAGCTGCGTGGTCCGGAGCAGACAAGAAGAGGCGTGCGTCCGTGTCTGTGCATTTGAAGGATTACTCTGCATATTTTTCAACCCGGCTGAAGAAGAGCGACTGTAAAACTATTAACTAAATAAAACTATAATTATAAACAAATGCTTCCTAATATCACATTGGAGCTGGTCTTGTCTTGAACTTTTTTTGAATTCACATCAGAGCTTTTCTCACATTTCTGCTTGAGCTCTTAAAAAAACAAACAAAAAAAAGATAATACTCCACCCCTAAAAGTTCAAAGTCATGGGCAATTTTATTAGAAACACAAAGGTTTTGCTCTATGCACAAGTTCCTGCGCTTTTGTTTACTGATGTGTGAATCACTGCGGAGCAGGGAGGAGGATGACGAGGCACAGCTGACCCCATGTGGGATATACTAATTAAACGAGAAATGATCATGCACTTAATACACTTATGAATCACTCGTAAATTGATTAAAAGTAAATTTGAAATACAGGTGCTGGTCATAAAATTAGAATATTGTGAAAAAGTTGATTTATTTCAGTAATTCCATTCAAAAAGTGAAACTTGTTCATTCGTTACACACAGACTGATATATTTCAAATGTTTGTTTCTTTTAATGTTGATGTTTATAACTGACAATTAAGGAACTGACAAATCAGCGACCTCAATTTGTCCTGAAGTGAACGGCCCTTACCGGCAGAGCTGCAGCGGTTTTGCATTACAAACGCTTTGCAGTTATTTCCATAATGAGTTTAGCCTACATATTTTATTTCATGTAATCTAATATACTGTAATAAACCTTTGTACCAGAATGCCGGAAATGGCATCTATTTTATCCAAAATTCTCCGGGGTAAGTGTTCAGCCCCACCCCCTCGGTCCGTGAAAAATAGTCTGACATTAAACTGGTCCGTGGCGCAAAAAATTTTGGGGACCACTGGGTAAAAGGATATGTTGGGCTCAAAATTCAGTAGTTAGAAAAGTAGTTAACAATTAGTCTTTAATGCTACATATAATGGAGGAGGCCCTTACCTATTACACAGGGTAAAGGCGGGCTACAGGTCCTGGGTTTCAGGAAATCCAAGCAGAGTATCTCATCGCTGGATAGAGGAGCAGGTCGACACAGGCTGAATTGTTTGTAGTTTACTGTTGAAGGGACACCATTGATCCACAGGTGTGCCACGAAGGAACATGGAGGTCTTAGGAAAGATTCAGGCAAGCAGGACATGGGAGTCCCTGGAGAAATTCACAAATGTTAAGAACCATCTGCAGTAAGAATTTAGTTGGATGTCCATGAATTTCTTTTTTTTTTTTCATTTACCCTTTATTTATACAGGTAGTCTCATTGAGCCACGAGAACTCATTTTCAAGAGAGACCTGTTAGGGAGCAGATGGTGGGGGTTAAGGGCCTTGCTCAGGGGCCCAGAGTGGGGCAAATAAGGGTGGAGGCAGGTGTGGGTGTTCCACCGTTTTCCACCCACATGTTTTGATGCTGTCGGTACTGGGGCTTGACCTGGTGTAGGGGATCAGGGGTGATCAGGGGTGATTGAGACCCCGGAAAAGGGACCAGCTGAAAGAAGAAATGTGTTGCTACAGAATGCATTGGAATTAATAAAAGTGGGTCTCACCAGTTGGGACAGGGTAACCATAGATCAGTTTTACTAATTTACCTGTGTTAATGTCTGTTTTACTGAGAGGATCAGTGAAAAGGTATCTCACTGAGAGATTCAGTGAAAAGGTGTGTCCATTTCAGTCCTCAGAGACCAGGGTCAGGTCCACTACATTGGCAATCTTCCTGTCACAGGCCCACTGTCTCTAACCACTGTGCCACCACTCCCCCTTTTTTTTACCATAAGGTAGTTGATGTCCCAGCGCTGAAGAGACGTCTGGCAGGAGTTTATGTACACCACCAGACCAATCCTCCTCAGTCAGAAGCAGATGGGGTGAATCAGTGGATGGTTGGCTGTGGAGAGAGTGAGTGGAAAAGAAATCCCAGGAATACACTTTGTGTTATGTGTACTGAAAGAAACATTATTTACTGCTTGATGGACTATTAGTGACTCTGTTTAAGACTTTGGCTGAAGGAGGTATCCATTCACAGTCTTTGTGTGAGATAGGTCTCTCAAGTCTCAGCTGTTTTGTGGAGATGCTGTCTCCAGTAAAGGCTTAACATGGGGCACCATAAAATTTAGCATATTTGAGTAAATGGAGTAAGAAGTGAGACACTTGCTCCTCACTTGACCACAATTTTATTATTTGTTTTGCACTTGTTAAAGTATTCACCCTTTAGTAATCAGAACTCAGTCATTGAAGTAGAATCTGTTAACTCTAGGGAATTCTATACCATAAATTAATATTCATCCAAATGAAGAGACCAAATTTGTCTTTGAAGTTTTGTTTATTATGTTTTTCATCAAACAAAGAATCATCAACAACAATAAACAAATTGAACAAAGCAAATGATAAAGGATAACAATTTGGCGAATAACTTGTTTTTTAAACTAGTAATTACAAAAATAACAATCAACAGTAATTAATCAGTCAAGGATTAATTATCTTTCTTTTAAGTCAAAATTATTTTTAAGCAGGAATTTTGTTTTTTATATATGTGCAGAAATTTAGGCAAAGTTTAACTATTTGATTTTTTTTTTTTACTTTGGAATTTATTTGAGAGATGTTATTTAGTGTAACCAGATCAAGTTATTTATTATCATTGCAAACCAGGACATGATTTATCAAGTTTCTTCAGCATAACCAGCACAACCAGACCAAAAGTTGTATTCCTGTCTCCAGGTTTCTGCTCCTTACCAGGTCAGTTTGAGGGCACAAGCTCACTCATCTTTCTGGGATTTTGCCCGTGGATCAGACCAGGATAAACCACAAGGAGAGGAGACTGACCAGAAACTGCCCAAGGTAGCCGTAAATCACTGTGACTAGTTCAGGGGTCAGTGAGGACAACAACTGCTGAGAAGTTGTGCAGACAGTCAGCAACTTTCAACCAGCTTGTACTTTAAGTTGACATTCGTCTCACAGTAAGAAAAACATTTCACCTTAGGTAGTTACTGGAAACTTTTTACTTTGCTTCTAACAAAAATTGTGACAAAGCAAACCTGTTTCTTTGCTCAGCAATAAACAAAGCTGGACATTAGATGAACACACCAGGATGGGCAAAACAGACAAACTGATCTTTGATTCACGGTTCGTGGTGAGTCTGTTAGACAACCCAAGGGTCAGAGGTCATAGTCAGGGGAATAAATCTTATTGCTACAGTGCCAAAGCAAAATCTTGTCATATTATTTTGCACCATTTTTCAATATTTTTGAGACCTTGTCTAATTTGGAGGCATACACCTCCAGCTCACACAGAGTCAGAGACTCTTTTCTTCCAGGTATTACAACGTTGATGTAGCGACCATCCATCCCATTGCACTGAAAGGTTGCAGTAAAACCTGGACCAATGCTTGAGATCACAGCACACCTGTCAGAGAAAAAAAAAGTGAATCAAGCATGAGTTGAAAAAAATGCAATTTTAGCAAATTATTTAACAAACAAGAGGATCAATGGTCTACTGAGGTTTTTTTTATTTTATTTGTAAAAGAAAGAGTAAGGAGTGTGCACCACCTGGGATTGTTGTTTCCATTGTTATCAAGTGACTCTCCAATATGAATTTCAGCACCATTTATTCGTTCTGGATATTCTACCACGTTGGTTATGGTAATATAGAACACTTTATGTGTTCTGCCCAGATCCAGTCTCCACCAGGGGTTGAAGTCATTGTTTGTGGCGCTGCAAGAACCTTGGTCAAAGAGGCTGGCACGATTCCCATCTATAGCATAATAAGCCATGGCTCCGAGATAAATGGTTGACTGTGAAGCTTTTCCATAAACTGCCACATTATATTCTGAAAAACAACACATTTAAAAATGTCAGGTTTGATATTAATAGTTTGCCTTGTGGCCATCAGAACAATGAGGGCTCTGATTTTTTTCTGGAACACTGAAATGCAACTATTGTCACATTATTGCTCATTACAGTGATGCAACCAATTGAGTACTAGCGTATTGAAGCACCTTTACTACTGGTAATTGATGTTATTGTTGCTTGTTATTTGTCGATTTCCATTAAATTTTCAATTTACTACTTCTACAGCTTTGGAAAGGTCTACAGGGAAAGATAACTTAGAATGTGCTTCTTTGTAAGAAAAACGATTGTTGGTAGCAATGCATCATGCATACAACAAAACTTTTCAAAAACTGACAAATTTCCAAATACACAACAATGGTATTTTGGTAATACAAGTAAAAACATGTGGTACTTCGATGTTTCCCATCACTGAGGGATGGGAATAGTAAATGTTTGTAATTTTGAAGTTGAGTGTGTTTCTGTACTGGAAATGATTATGGAATGCAAGTGAACCCTTAATGGTTTGGCTTCAAAATGTTCAAGTGGGCAGGAGTTACACTGTGTGTAAGAATAAAATATTTTTCTTAATTTTTTTATTCATTTATTTATTTTGCTTGTCTGAGGCAGTGCCGATTGACAAATCCTGGTGAGTGAATTTTATCATTTTATCCATCACCACCAGCACAATGTTGGTTCCAGTGGTGGACAATAGTGGCCTTGGCCATAAGAATCTTTTTACTCCTAGATACAGCCATACAAAATAGAAGTCGGCACGTTGCTTATTTTTCAAATTATCCACCTCACTAGATTTACATATTTACATGGTGGCAGCCATCTTGGATTTTGGTGTGGTAACTCGGTTTTCTTGACTTTTCTTACACCTAGACACAGCCACACACCAAAATGTAAGTCAGCATGTTATTTGGTTTTCAAGTTATTCATCTCACAAGATGGACAGACATTTATGGCAGTATCCATCTTAGATTTTGACGTGGCAACCTAGTTTTTGAAAGGAAACTTTATTATGCCTAGATGAAGCTATACACCTATGGAAGTGAGTACTTCACCTATTTTTGAGGTTATCTTGCTCAAAGCATGCACACTTGAGTGTACAGAAGGCATTTCGTTTGCTCCATGATTGGGGGAGGGGGGCAGTCCTCAGGCCCTTGCACATTAGAAATATTAATTCAAAATAAAAACAACTTATGGAATATCAAACCTTACATGATTATAGACATTTTTATATTGTGTATGGTTAATGCTTGGTCACAGCTGACATTTGTGTTTTGAGTATCCATCCATCCATCCATCTTCTTCCGCTTATCCGGGGTCGGGTCGCGGGGGTAGCAGCCTAAGTAGGGAGGCCCAGACTTCCCTCTCCCCAGCCACTTGGAGCAGTTCCTCCGGGGGAATCCCAAGGCGTTCCCAGGCCAGCCGAGAAACATAGTCCCTCCAGCGCGTCCTGGGTCTTCCTCTGGGTCTCCTCCCGGTGGGACGTGCCCGGAACACCTCACCAGGGAGGCGTCCAGGAGGCATCCTAACCAGATGCCCGAGCCACCTCAACTGGCTCCTCTCGATGTGGAGAAGCAGCGGCTCTACTCCGAGTCCCTCCCGGATGACTGAGCTTCTCACCCTATCTCTAAGGGAGAGTCCAGCCACCCTGCGGAGAAAACTCATTTCAGCCGCTTGTATCCGAGATCTTGTTCTTTCGGTCATAACCCAAAGCTCATGACCATAGATGAGGGTGGGAACGTAGATCGATCGGTAAATTGAGAGCTTTGCCTTTTGACTCAGCTCTCTCTTCACCACGACAGACCGGTACAGCGCCCGCTTCACTGCGGACGCTGCACCTATCCGCCTATCGATCTCACGCTCCAGTTTTCCCTCATTCGTGAACAAGATCCCGAGATACTTAAACTCCTCCACTTGGGGCAGGACCTCCTCCCCGACCCGGAGAGGGCATGCTACCCTTTTCCGGCTCAAGACCATGGCCTCGGATTTGGAGGAACTGATCCTCATCCCGGCCGCATCACACTCGGCTGCAAACCGCTCCAGTGAAAGTTGTAAATCACGAACTGATGAAGCCAATAGGACCACATCATCTGCAAAAAACAGAGAAGCGATTCTAAGGTCACCAAAACGGATCCTCTCAACACCTTGGCTGCGCCTAGAAATTCTGTCCATAAAAGGGCCGTGGTGTAGTGGTAATGGCAGTCGTCTCCCGATCGGAAAGTTGGCGGTTCGACTCCCGGGACCCGCACCATGTGTCGTTGTGTCCTTGGGCAAGACACTTAACCCTGAGTTGCTCCCGGTAGGACTGGAAAGCACCTTGCATGGTAGTCTGCCGCCACCGGTTTATGAATGTGTGTAGCATTCAATATATGTGTAGCACTTTGAGATTTTCAGTAATGAAAAGTGCGTTATAAATTGAATTAATTATTATAATAATAAAAGTTATGAACAGAATCGGTGACAAAGGGCAACCTTGGCGGAGTCCAACTCTCACCGGAAACGAGCCTGACTTACTGCCGGCAATGCGGACCAAGCTCTGACACCGGTCGTACAGGGACCTAACAGCCCTTATCAAAGGGCCTGGTACCCCATACTCCCGGAGTACCCCCCACAGAACCCCCCGAGGGACGCGGTCGAATGCCTTCTCCAAGTCCACAAAACACATGTAAACTGGTTGGGCAAACTCCCACGCACCCTCCAGGACCCTGCTGAGGGTGTAGAGCTGGTCCAGTGTTCCACGACCAGGACGAAAACCACACTGCTCCTCCTGAATCCGAGGTTCGACTATCCGACGGACCCTCCTCTCCAGAACCCCTGAATAGACCTTACCAGGGAGGCTTAAGAGTGTGATCCCCCTATAGTTGGAACACACCCTACGGTCCCCCTTTTTAAATAGGGGAACCACCACCCCAGTCTGCCAATCCAAGGGAACTGCCCCCGATGTCCACGCGATATTGCAGAGTCGCGTAAGCCAACACAACCCTACAACATCCAGAGCCCTAAGGAACTCCGGGCGAATCTCATCCACCCCCGGAGCCTTGCCACCGCGGAGCTTTTTAACCACCTCGGCGACCTCAGCACCAGAGATCGGAGAACCCGACCCAAAGTCCCCAGGCTCTGCTTCCTCAGTGGAAGACGTGCCAGTAGGATTGAGGAGGTCTTCGAAGTATTCCGCCCACCGACTCACAACATCCCGAGTTGAGGTCAGCAGCACGCCACCTCCACCATAAATGGTGTTGGTCTCGTACCTCTTTCCCCCCCTGAGACGCCGGATGGTGGACCAGAATCGCCTCGAAGCCGTACGGAAGTCATTCTCCATGGCCTCTCCGAACTCCTCCCACGCCCGAGTTTTTGCCTCAGCAACCACCCGAGCCGCATGCCGCTTGGACTGCCGGTACCTATCAGCTGCTTCCGGGGTCCCACAAGCCAAAAAGGCCCAATAGGACTCCTTCTTCAGCCTGACAGCATCCCTCACTGCCGGTGTCCACCACCGGGTTCGAGGGTTGCCACCTCGACAGGCACCAACAACCTTGCGGCCACAGCTCCGATAAGCTGCCTCGACAATAGAGGCGCGGAACACGGCCCACTCGGACTCCATGTCCCCCGCCTCCCTCGGAACGTGTTCAAAGCTCTCCCGGAGGTGGGAGTTAAAGCTCCGTCTTACGGG
>JBBPBX010010019.1:48150-58761 GCA_038048925.1 Garcialebias charrua
ATCGGGGGTGTCGCAACGCTCGACGACATCGGAGTTGTCTCTACACTTGATGAAATCATCTCTATGCTCGAGGTCTTAACGCTCGACGACATCGGATGTCGCACCGCTCGACGACATCTGGGATGTCGTAACGCTCGACATCTCTGCGCTCGACGACATCTGGGATGTCGTAACGCTCGACATCTCTGCGCTCAATGACATCGGGGATGTCGCACCGCTCGAAGTCTCGGCGCTCGACATCGGGGATGTCGCACCGCTCGACATCGGGGATGTCGCAACGCTCGTCGACTCTACGCTCGATTGACATCGGAGATGTCGCAACGCTCGATGTCGTCAAGGACGTCTTGCCGCCACCGGCGGCCATCTCGAGCCCTCCCGGTCGACCGCCCGACTGGCTCCTGCCTGATGGGCGACCTCGCGGTCGACCGCCCGACCGGCTCCTGCCTGATGGGCGACCTCCCGGTCGACCGCCCGACCGGCTCCTGCCTGATGGCCCTATCGTTTTTTTTGGTTTTGTTTGCCCCTTGTCCTTGTGTCGTCCTTGTGTCCCTTGTCTTCCTCGTGCCCTCCTTCCTTGCTGTTGCCTCCCTCCGTCCGCCCTGGTTTTTTGGGTGTTGTTTCTTGGACACCTGGGGGTGTCCTTGAGAGGGGGGTACTGTGAGGATGGAACCATGGCACCATCTAGTGGACATTTGTTGTTCTTGTCTGTTCCCCTTGTATATTAGTTTCCCTCCTGATTTTACTACTCTTAGTTGTATCCTCTAGTCATCCTAGTGTACTCCACGTTTCAGGTAGTTTCCCAGTATTTGCTTTTAGTTAAACCTTTAGTTTTAGCTTCTAGTTTTAGTCTTTGTTTTAGCTTCTAGTTTTAGTCTTTGTTCTGTGTTTAGGTTAACCTCCAGTTTCTGTCTATTTAGTCTCTGTTACTATTAGTTTAACCGTTCTGTCTCTTAGTTGTAAACCTCCAGGTTAGTCTCTGTTTATTTTCTATTAGCTTAAACCTCAAGTCTTCCTAGTTTACTTCATGTTTTAGGTTTAGTCTTCCCAGTCCTGCTCTGTGTGTCTAGTTAATTGTCTCTAGTTAATTGTCCCCAGGTGTTTGTGATTTTTGTCTTGTCTGTGGCCCTGTACACACGTAGCCGTTTATCAGTAAAACCGAACAGTTTATGATGCGGTTTGGCCTTTGATCCACACGTGAACTCTGGTTGATGTAACTATAAACGAATAATAACAAAACTCCGGCCAAAGTGAAGATTTGAGAACTCTCCGCTTTCGAGTCTGCGTGTGCACTTTCAGAACGGAGCTTTCTGCTCCACCGCCTCCAGCTGCTGCGGCGCTGACAGTCACACAATGCTCTAAAAAAAGCACTAAAACGTCAACCTACCTGCTCTACATGATTCCCAGTCGACATTTTCCTGCGTTTTATTAATTTTGTACTCCAACACGGTATTTAATAGTAGTTCAACCTCACGGTCTGTCCACACAAACTAAAGAAAATAAATAAATAAATAACAGGAAGTCGCGGCAGTTGGAGGGTTGTGACAGCACTACACTGCCATCTATGGGTTCAGCATATTCATTACAACGCTCTCTGGTGAAATAAAACGGGACATGTAGACAAACATTTTAAATATTCGAACATGTATGGACAGATTTTTTTTTTTGCGCAAATATTCGTTTTTCAAACACCAGGCTACGTGTGTACAGGGCCTGAGAGTGTGTGTATATAAGCCCTGTTCTGTGTCTCAGTAAGTGCAGCCGCATCGTTTGGTCTTCCCCTGTGTTCCCAAGTCATATAAGTGTTTTTGCTACACAGACTGCCTTATAAGTTTCATTGTCATTAAATACTCCTTCTTTGATACTCCTGACTCCCTGTGAGAGTTCTTGTCTGCACTTGGGTTCTGTCATGCCGTCATGCCTCCAAAACCTGACACCTAATGTGTTGCCTGCCTTTCTTAATAGTGCTGTCGGGGAGTGACAGACACATATAGTTATTCTAACAATCCACTAACAGCAAATCAAACATTTAAATTTATTGTTCTCTTTACCATATTTAATGAAGAAACCATTTTTTTTCATCTTTGATACAAAAATATGTCACAAATTATGATTTTTTTTTTTCTTTTTTTTTGAGAAAGTATTGGAATGTCATGCCATATCTGTATTGGCATCCATCAATTTTTTTTTTATTAAACATTTTGCAATCAAAGTAAGAACTGATTTGTTTTGGGAATCTATCAATAATATAGGTTAGATGAATTTAGCTCTAAAAACAAATAGCAGGATGTCTGATTTAACACCAGCAGGGACTTTCAGTTATTTTACTTTATGTATTGTGTGAGTGTGGCTGTAGATATTCATTAACATTATTCCTCTACAGTTGTTCAGATATATGCTGTTGAAGATTCTCAGTCGTCCAGGACATGATTAAATCAAAAAAGGCGTTCAATACAAGATCAACTGGACTTTATTTGTTGCAGAAAGCGTTTTGACTCCTATTCAGGAGACTTTTTCAATTCAATTCACTGAAAACAATTCAATTCACTGAAACAAACTGAGAGTTTGGAGTTATAACAGAACCACGCACCATCATATGTAAATTGCAAGCTGAGGTAACACATACATGTAAATTGACAGATCACACCTTAACAGTAGGGGGTTCCCTTGAGGTATCTGACAGAAGACACAACACTGTATGTAAATTGACAAAAAACACCTCCCAACCAACAACAGAGGCTTCTCAAAGAAGTTTGTTAGTCTAATTTACAGACAAGACACCTCTGCTCCCATCCGGTGTAAAACGTTTTGGAATCAATTCCAAAACTGAGTTATCTTGGAAAGTTGAAATATCAGACCTCCTCCTCTGTTAAGAGAAGGTTTTTCTCTCTTAACATAAACAGCTTCCTTCACACCCCTCTCAAACCATCTGTGCTCTCGGTCCAAAATTTGCACATTCTGGTCCTCAAATGAGTGTCCCTTGTCCGTGAGGTGGAGGTGAACAGCTGAGTTTTGTCCAGAGGAGGTTGCTCTCCTGTGTTGGGACATTCTTTTGTGGATGGGCTGCTTAGTTTCTCCAATGTAGCGGTCTGAGCAGACCTCGCTGCACTGGACTGCGTAAACCACACCACTCTGTTTGTGTGTCGGGGTTTTGTCCTTAGGGTGGACCAGCCTCTGTCTGAGAGTCCTGCTGGGTTTGAAATGTACTGGGATGTTGTGTTTGTTGAAAATCCTTCTGAAATTCTCTGAGACTCCAGCAACATAAGGAATGACAATGTTTTTCCGTCTGTTAGACTTTTTCTGTTCATTATTGTGTTTAGCAGATTTCCTTGCTGACTTGACAAAAGCCCAGTTGGGATATCCACATGTTTGCAGAGATTTGATGTGTTTCTGTTCCTTTTCCTTCCCTTCTGTCCTTGTGGGGATGTGTTCTGCCCGATGCTGTAAAGTTCTGATGACAGAAAGTTTGTGCTCCAGTGGATGGTGAGAGTCGAACAGGAGATATTGGTCTGTGTGGGTTGGTTTTCTGTAAACTTCAATGTTGAGACTGTCATCTCCCTCCATATGCACCAAACAGTCCAAAAAAGGCAGCTTATTGTCGTTAGCATCCTCTCTGGTGAACTTGATGTTGTTATCAACAGAGTTAATGTGTCTGGTGAACGCTTCCACCTCCCTGGCTTGGATTTTGACACAGGTATCATCCACGTATCTGAACCAATGGCTTGGAGTTGTCCCCTCATAGGAGTTTAGGGCTCTCTGTTCCACTTCCTCCATGTAAAGATTAGCAACAATGGGTGACACTGGAGATCCCATGGCACAGCCGTGCTTCTGTCTGTAAAATCTGTCATTGAACTTGAAATAAGTGGTGGAGAGGCAGAGATCCAGCAGGGTGCAGATGTGGTCTGGGGTTAAGTTGGTCCTTTTGTCCAAATCCTTGTCCTGTAGAAGTCGTTTTTTGACAGTTTCTATTGCTTCAGAAATGGGTATGCATGTGAACAGAGAAGTCACATCATATGATACAAGAGTTTCTCCCGGGGTCAGCTTCAAAAGTTGAACTTTGTTGGTGAAATCAATGGAGTTTTTTATATGATGAGGTGTGTTTCCAACCAGAGGAGCTAAAATACCAGCCAGATGTTTAGCAACATTGTATGTCACTGAGTTCATGCTGCTCACGATGGGTCTGAGAGGTGTACCTTCTTTGTGTATTTTTGGAAGTCCGTACAGATAGGGAGTGGCCTCCCCCGGGTACAATCTATAATACAATGATCGATGGATTGTTTTCTCCTTTTCGAGTTTTTGCAGATAATCAATGACTTTCTTTTTAAAAGTGTTAGTTGGGTCCCTCTTCAGGTGCTCATAGGTGTTATTGTCACTCAATAGTGCGGTTATTTTCTCCTGGTAATCAGATGTGTTGAGTATTACTGTGCATCTTCCTTTGTCCGCTGGTAAAATGGTGATGTTTTGGTCTTGGCTGAGTGATGTTATAGATTTCCTTTCCTGCAGTGTAAGATTTGAGGGAGGCAGTTTGGCACTGGAGAGGGTAGCTGATATTTTCATCCGAAGTTGTTCAGCCTCTGTTTCTGTCAAATTGTTGTCCCTAATCGCAGATTCTGTGGCTGTGATTAGTTCCACAACAGGTATTTCTTGTGGGGAGATGGCAAAATTTAGTCCTTTTGCCAGCACATTTTTCTCAGGTTGTGTCAAGGTCAATAAACTGTCAAAAAATGACTTCTACAGGACAAGGATTTGGACAAAAGGACTAACTTAACCCCAGACCACATCTGCACCCTGCTGGATCTCTGCCTCTCCACCACTTATTTCAAGTTCAATGACATATTTTACAGACAGAAGCACGGCTGTGCCATGGGATCTCCAGTGTCACCCATTGTTGCTAATCTTTACATGGAGGAAGTGGAACAGAGAGCCCTAAACTCATATGAGGGGACAACTCCAAGCCATTGGTTCAGATATGTGTATGATACCTGTGTCAAAATCCAAGCCAGGGAGGTGGAAGCGTTCACCAGACACATTAACTCGGTTGATAACAACATCAAGTTCACCAGAGAGGATGCTAACGACAATAAGCTGCCTTTTTTGGACTGTTTGGTGCATATGGAGGGAGATGACAGTCTCAACATTGAAGTTTACAGAAAACCAACCCACACAGACCAATATCTCCTGTTTGACTCTCACCATCCACTGGAGCACAAACTTTCTGTCATCAGAACTTTACAGCATCGGGCAGAACACATCCCCACAAGGACAGAAGGGAAGGAAAAGGAACAGAAACACATCAACAAATCTCTGCAAACATGTGGATAT
The DNA here is from genome assembly GCA_038048925.1 of Garcialebias charrua. Lineage (NCBI taxonomy): Eukaryota > Metazoa > Chordata > Actinopteri > Cyprinodontiformes > Rivulidae > Garcialebias > Garcialebias charrua. The sequence goes on from JBBPBX010010019.1 coordinate 53,470, forward strand.
CCCAACTGGGCTTTTGTCAAGTCAGCAAGGAAATCTGCTAAACACAATAATGAACAGAAAAAGTCTAACAGACGGAAAAACATTGTCATTCCTTATGTTGCTGGAGTCTCAGAGAATTTCAGAAGGATTTTCAACAAACACAACATCCCAGTACATTTCAAACCCAGCAGGACTCTCAGACAGAGGCTGGTCCACCCTAAGGACAAAACCCCGCACTGCACTAAAAGGCCTAATATCCGGGGAGATACAACAGTATGCAAGTCTATGTATCCGCCACATATCCAGTATGTTTCCGGTGATATACGGGGAGTTCTCATCTGTAACAGATCCTAGTACAGGATATCCCATGTATACCCATCTGTGATAGATCCTAGCACTGGATATTTTCTGGATACTCATACATGATCAATCCAAGTATAGGATATTTTCTGGATACACATCTGCTATAGATCCTAGTATAGAATATTTTATGTATACCCATACTTGAGATATCCTAGTATTGGATATTTTCTGGATACCTATATGAGAAAGATCCTACTATTGGATATTTTCTGGATACCTATATGAGAAAGATCCTACTATTGGATATTTTCCATATACGTATCTGTGATAGATCCTAGTATTGGATATTTTTGGATACCCAAACATAATAAATCCTAGCATTGGATATTTTCCAGATACAAATCTGTGATAGATCCTAGTATTGGATATTTTGTGGATACTCATACATAATAAATCCTAGTATTGGATATTTTCTGGATACACATCTGTGATAGATCCTAGTATTTGATATTTTCTGGATACCCATACATAGTAAATCCTAGTATTTGACATTTTCCGGATACACATCTGACAGATCCTCATATAGGATATTTTTTGGATACCTATACATAATAAATCCTAGCATTTGGATATTTTCGGATACACATCTGACAGATCCTAGTATTGGATATTGTCTGGATACCCATACATAAAAAATCCTAGCATTTGGATAATTTCCGGATACACATCTGTGATAGATCCTAATATTGGATATTTTCTGGATATCCATACATATTAAATCCAAGTATTGGATATTTTCCAGATACGCATCTGACAGATCCTAGTATTGGATATTGTCTGGATACCCATACATGAAAAATCCTAGTATAGGATATTTTCCAATATACATCTGACAGATCCTAGTATTGGATATTGTCTGGATACCCATACATGAAAAATCCTAGTATAGGATATTTTCCGTATATATATATATATATATATATACTGTTACTCCCAAACTCCCTCCTAAACAATTTAAATTTACATACTGTATACAATATTTTAAATAAACAATCCATACAGCATGTGTTGTTTATGTAAAATATTGTATATATAGTAGTATTAAAATTTAAATTGTTTATTTAAGAAGGGAGTTTGGGAGTAACAGGTGATGAGTGTGATTGCAACCTGGCACGTGTCATGACAAAAGTTGACTGAACTTGAACTATCCTACTTTGCTGTTTTTCACTTATCGCTAGTGGGCGTGTTCCCACCAGCAATACGCATGGTCCAGCGCACCTCATGGTCCCAAACACCTGTGATAAACGAGGGACTATATAAAACTAACAAACCGGTGTGTGTGTTTGTCTTTTTTTTAAAGTAAAAACTAATTTAAATTATTTTCAGAAATGCTGTCTTGAATAATTTTGTAGATGTTGAACAACACTATGCAAAACATTAAAATTTCTTTGTTTAAAAGAGCATTTCTTGTACAGTACTGTAGTTTGTTTTGGGCATGTTTTATGTTTGAGTTTTTTGTTAAATAAGTTCTATTCTATTCACATAATAAATGTTTACTCAGCAGAGGTAAAAAGTAATACTGACAATAATTCACATTAGCTTTAAAGAACCTTGACCAAAAGACATTTTTCATCTTATTTTGTTCACTTCTGCTTAGTTGAGAAAGTCCCAATTGTTCCTTTAGGACTAAGGCATTACCATCTGGTTCCCACTGAAAACCCATTCGGGGCCCGTTAAACCCATACAAAAAGGCCTAATATCTGGGGAGATACAACAGTATGCAAGTTTACGTATCTGCCACATATCCAATATGTTTCTGGTGCTATATGGGGAGATCTCATCTTTAACAGATCTTAGTACAGGATATCCCACGCATACCCATCTGTGATAGATCCTAGTATTGGATATCTTCTGGATACCCATCCATAATAAATCCTAGTATTGGATATTTTCCAGATACCCATACATGAAAAATCCTAGTGTAGGATATTGTCTGGATATGTATATTTAACTGTACACTTGCATATTGTGTGTGTGTGTGTGTGTGTGTATGTGTGTGCATGTGTGTGTGTGTGCAGGGGGTTATGGAGAACAAGATCTGTGAGTTTGGTGGTCCTATCACTGCGTTTAGTTGGAAATCCTAACCCCAATTTGTTAAAATACAAATACCCATAATTCATAGGGAGAACGTAGGACGGACAGGAATCTCATAAATTGCGGTCAGGGAGTTATGGAGAACAAGATCTGTGAGTTTGGTGGTCCTATCACTGCGTTTAGGTGGAAATCCTAACCCCAATTTGTCCAAATACAAATACCCATAATTCATAGGGAGAACGTAGGACGGACAGGAATCTCATAAATTGCGGTCAGGGAGTTATGGAGAACAAGATCTGTGAGTTTGGTGGTCCTATCACTGCGTTTAGTTGGAAATCCTAACCCTTGGTCAAAATACCATAATCCAAAAAAAGGTGTTGGGAAAGTGTTGAAAGTTCCGATCAGCTCTGCAAGGTGCTGGCCAATATCTTTAACACATGCCCTGTAGACAGATCCCGTCTGCCTGAAGACCACACCACAATCATCCCAGTCCAAAAAAGCTCTACAGTGACTGCTCTGAATGACTGTTGGCCAGTGGCCCTCACCCGATAGTCACTAAATGCTTCGAAAAACTGGTCATGACCCACATCAAAACAACCATCATCAACAAGGATCCTCGAGTATGCATACTGTGAGAACCAATCAACAGAGGATACCATCTCCTCTGTGGTCCACACTGCTCTCACCCACCTGGAACAGAAGGACTCATACACCCATGCTCTTTGTGGACTTCACATCTGCCTTCAAAATCATGATCCCCCAAACCCTGATGGACAAATTACTAACACTAGGACTAAGCCCCTCCATTTGCAACTGGTTCCTTGACTTCTTAACTAACAGACTTCAGTCAGTGATGATCCACAACTTCTCCTCTTCCACCATAACCCTCAGCACTGGCTCTCCTCAAGGATGTGTGTTGAGCCCTCTCCTGTTCACTCTGCTCACATATGATTGTGCAGATACCCATCCAGGTTGTCATAAAGTTTGCAGCTGATACAGCTGTGGTGGGATGCATCACAAACTATGATGAGTCCAGCTACAAGCAGGAGGTGGAACACCTGGAGAGCTGGTGCAAAGCCTGATCAAGAAAGTTCACCAGAGACTCTATTTCCTCAGGCGGCTGAGACGAGCTGGTCTGAGCAGCTCAGTCCTCACCTCCTTCTACAGGTGTGCAGTGGAGAGCATCCTGTGCTCCAGCATCAATGTGTGGCATAGAGGCTGCACAGCTGCAGAAAGAAAAGCTCTGCAGAGAGTGGTGAAGGCTGCACAGAAGATGTTGGAGTCAGTCTCCCCACCATCACAGACATTTACACCTCCAGATGCAGGAAGAGAGCCACCTGCATCATGAAGGACCACACTCACCTAGCACACACACTTTTTGCCCCACTCCCCTCAGGAAGGATGTTGAGGAGCATTAAGTGTACAACCACTAGACTGAGGAACAGCTTCTACCCTGAGGCTGTTAATTAGACTCATGAATATCTAACCAGAATGGTCACTGTGAAACATCACATCATATTGCTGCTGATCTGTTTCACGTTGCTGCTGATCTGTTTCATGTTGCTGCTGATCTGTTTCATGTTGCTGCTGATCTGTTTCATGTTGCTACTGATCTGTTACATGTTGCTGCTGATCTGTTTCATGTTGCTAATCTGTTTCATGTTGCTGCTGATCTGTTTCATGTTGCTGCTGATCTGTTTCATGTTGCTACTGATCTGTTCATGTTGCTGCTGATCTGTTTCATGTTTCTGATGCTGCTGATCTGTTTCATGTTGTTGCTGATCTGTTTCATGTTGCTGCTGATCTGTTACATGTTGCTGATCTGTTTCATGTTGCTAATCTGTTCATGTTGCTGCTGATCTGTTACATGTTGCTTGATCTGTTTCATGTTGCTAATCTGTTCATGTTGCTGCTGATCTGTTTCATGTTGCTGCTGATCTGTTTCATGTTGCTGCTGATCTGTTTCATGTTGCTGCTGATCTGTTTCATGTTGCTGCTGATCTGTTTCATGTTGCTGCTGATCTGTTTCATGTTGCTGCTGATCTGTTTCATGTTGCTGCTGATCTGTTTCATGTTGCTGCTGATCTGTTTCATGTTGCTGCTGATCTGTTTCATGTTGCTGCTGATCTGTTTCATGTTGCTGCTGATCTGTTTCATGTTGCTGCTGATCTGTTTCATGTTGCTGATCTGTTTTGTGTTCATCTGCTCATGCAAACTCATGTTCGTGCTGCTCGTTGGAGTATGTTATTCTATATATTAGTGCTTAGTGTATTTTTAGTTGGCGTTTTTCTTAGTTCACATCTTAGAGCTTAGTAATGTTTATTTTATATTTTATTGTTGGATGTAACTGGGATGCAGTGTACATAATCTCGTTTCATCACATGTACTACATGTGGTGTGAATGACAATAAAGACTCTCTGACTCTGACTTTTGTTATGTACAGTACATGCATCCCAGGTAATGCTAAATGCTGGTGATATGTGCTGGCTGCTGGGTGGGCTATAGTACAAAGGAGGCATACTTGAATGACATTCTTTGGGGGGTGGGGTCATCAAACCATAATAAGGAGCTTCATTGAAGTCCCTCTAGGCTCCATTGAGAGCAAGTTGTTTTTGTGAGACAGAGAGTGAGAACCTGGAACATATTTTCTTTGATTACAGGGTAGTTCAACAATTTTGGCTTGATTTTAAAATGTGGATCCAATCCAAAGGGATTCAGCTACTTACTCTCACTTTAAAAGAAATCAAATTTGGGTTAATTAATACAAATGGAAATCCCGACCAGTCCAGGTACTCTGTTTGTCCTCACCCCCTCCTCCTCTGTTCCCCCTCTCCTCCCTTCCCAGCTCTGGGTGAGAGCATTTTGCGGGGGTTATCACATTTTAAATAAGCTTAAATGTTGAGGACAATTGGTTG
>JBBPBX010010020.1:0-29180 GCA_038048925.1 Garcialebias charrua
TGAACTTTTCCTTAATAAATGAACGTAATTGTGAAATGAGCTGGATTTAAAAATTTGTTTCACCGAAAGTGATAAAAAGCCATATATAGGTCGCACCTGAGTATAGGTCGCAGGCCTTGAAAAAAACATAAAAAGGTGCGACCTATACACTGGACAATACAGTGTGTCAAATTCATCTCTAAACCTTGAAGCTGGAGTGACCAAAAGTGAATGTGAAACTCCGTCGAGTGATGATGTGTATGCGTATGAAGTTTTGCTAAATTATATTGAGTAGATCAAAGGTCATGGGCTGAACAAGAAAAAGCTTACAAACAGATAAAGGCTATAATAATAATAATAATAATAATAATAATAATAATAATAATAATAAACTTTATTTGTATAGCACCTTCCTACAATGCCTTGCATTGACCAAGGTGCTTAACAGGATAGAAAATATAAAAACAGGTACAATAAATCAGTGAAAATAAAAATAAAAACAGCAGCAATAAAAGGAGGCAATGGAAATAAAAATACTAAATACTAAAATACAAAGTAATAAAAGTTACAGATTGAAAGCTTTTTTGAACAAGTGGGTCTTCAGTCTGGTTTTGAACAGAGTCAGATCAGAGGTGGCACGCAGCTCAAGGGGGAGACTGTTCCAGGCTTTTGGGCCGGCAACAGAAAATGACCGGTCTCCCCATTGTTTGTACCTTGAGCGAGGCACCTCCAGCAGGTGTTGACTGGCAGATCGTAAATCTCTGCTGGGCTGATGGATAGGGGTGGGCGATATGGCTCAAAAATTATATCGTGATATTTCAGAGTATTATCACGATAACGATAAATTTCGTGATATAACCCCCCAAAAAAAAAAAAATCAAATGTATTTATTTGACAAAATTAACTTAACATGTTGCTTTGCAGTATTATATAAAAATTTAAAAAACAACAAGGGGTAATTTTACTGAAATTACTTTAGTTAAGTATTTAGTCTCCAAGTAAACCTACACCTGCACTTTCGTTTTTGTGGTGGTTTTTTTATCTATATTTTGTACAGACTTTTTCAATCTAAATAACAGATCATTTTTAAAGTGCAGGTGTAGTTTCCTAAAACAACTAGCCTAAATGAAACATACAACAAATTATATGATGCCATTAAATGAGCTGTAACTTCTACAAGTTGATCAGCTGACCCTGAAACTTGTTCATGTTTCAGCTTCATCTGTTCATTCAGGAACGTGTCATTCCTCTGATTCATTTTTTTAACCGATCTGTCTCTGATGGAGTGACTGTGGAGCTGCGCGTGTTTGTAACACAGTTTACAGAGGTGGACACGTTGCACCGCGGCTGCTCGGAGCGGAGCAGAGCGGGGCGGGGGGAGGGGGGACAGCTGTCTGTGCCTGCAGAGCAGGGGAGAGAGAAGTTGAGACGCGCGCGTGTTGTTTTTAACATTTTAACAGTAACTAATTAGCGTTTTACACCAGTACAGAATGTTGGAGGGGAGGTGTGCAGTTGTTTAAAGCGCTCGGGTGTTAAGGGGCGGGGCGCCATGACGTATTACGTCATGAAATTAGCATATCATGATATAACTTTTTTGCCCGGGCAAGCTTTTTATACCGGTATTACCGGTAACGATATGATATGGCCCAGCCCTACTGATGGTCTTTCAAAAGTTCTGAGATGTAGAGAGGTGCAAGTCCATTCAAAGCTTTGAAAACAAACAGCAGCAGCTTGAACTGTATCCTGTTTTTTTCAGAAAACAGTAGTCTCTCATTTGTTGCAGTGGGGGTTCGTTCTTAGCCGCCCCCCATGATAAGTGAAAAACGGCAAAGTAGAAATAGCAGTACAAGTAGTAAGTAGTAGTTTATTTATTAAGGTGTTATAAACTAGGGGTGTAACGGTACGCTAAAATCACATTTTGGTTCGGTTCACCACCTGTGCTCTCGGTCCAAAATATGTACACTCTCAGACAGAGGCTGGTGCACCCCAAGGACAAAACACCCACACACAAACAGAGTGATGTAGTGTACGCAGTCCAGTGCAGCGAGGACTGTCCAGACCTATACAGTACATTGGAGGAACTAAACAGCCCATCCACAGAAGAATGTCCCAACACAGGAGAGCCTCCTCCTCTGGACAAAACTCAGCTGTTCACCTCCACCTCACAGACAAGGGATACTCTTTTGAGGACCGGAATGTACATATTTTGGACCGAGAGCACAAGTGGTTTGAGAGGGGTGTGAAGGAGGCGATTTATGTAAAAAGAGAGAAACCATCGTTAAACAGAGGAGGTCTAAGATTCCAAATTTCTAAAACTTATAGTGCAGCCCTGGGTTTGGTTCCCAGGCGTCTCACACCTGATGACAACAGAGGAGCCTCATTTGTGAATTAGACCAACAAAGACTTTGACAGGTCTTCTGTTCTGTATTGAATGCCTTTTTTGATTTTATCATGTCCTGGACGACTGAGAATCTTCACCAGCATATCATCAGAATAACCTTTTGTCATTTTTATGATCATTTGTTATTCATATGAGCAATGTTATTTTTAATATGCTGATGTATTCTTAATATGTGGAACAGGAATCAGAATGCTGTCCAAAGTTGAGAATTGTGTCAAGTTGAACTTTTCAGAGTTGTTTAGAAATGTTAAGACGTTAATCAAACGCTTAATCAGTAATCTGTATAACTGGCAACGGGTTTCTGTCACTTTTCTAAACACTTTCACTGAATAATCTTCACTTCTTTAACTTTTGATACACCTTCTGACCTGAGCTATATCCCTCCCATTCTCTGGGAAACAACCAATGAGCGGAGTAGATTTAACTGGGTCAACTTCCTTTTTTAAAGGGGACCTCAGATGTATTTTTTAAATTTTTATGGTATTTCTGTGGGATATCCAGACCCTATTCCTTCAATTTAATGCACAAAATAATTATTAGATAATCAATTATACCCTTTTTAATTCTGCCATTTTTAACTTTCGTTTTGAACGACCGGTTTCTTGAAGTCCACGCCCTTCAACGATCTGTTCACGCCCTCTGTAACAGCCAGTATCTGTAATGTGTTGTTGTTTTAAAATTAGCTCTTTTTTTATTACTCATTTGACTTACTGTTAGTGTTAGCTTAAGATAACTTACCGAAACCCGTCTGAGCGCGCCGCAGTTTGCTGCTCCTTTTAGCATTAGACCACCCGAATCCGAAGCTAATGTTAGCTTGTTCCTCTTCCGGTTTTCGCCAGCTCCGCTCGTTGCACGCGATGAGATTTTGGGAGTTATCGCTGTTCCAGTGAAGACAACACAAAGTTCACCAAGTGTCTCCCGTAAATTAATCTGTAAGGAGAAGGTCCTCTTGCTGCGAGCCTGCTGCGAGGCTGCTGCAAGGCTGTACAGTTGAAGCTCCGCTCCATCGCGCCGGAAGAGGGTCCCGTCGAACCCGGTCCTTCCGCCTGTGGTCCGCTCGTTTAATTTTTGCCGGCTGCGCGTTGGCAGCGATCGCAAATACACTAAAAATTGAACTAAAACATAAAAATAACAATTATACTTTATTTATAAAGCCATTTAAAAAAACACAGCTGCAACAAAGTGCTGTACACATGAAATTAAGAACATATAAACAAAAGATGAGATGAAATCATGAAAAACAACAGTCATGTGTTTAATACAGAAGTGGGTTGAGCCTAACCAGGGGTTGCTAGGTGAGGGGCTGGACTCAGGTTTGATCTGATTGGCTGGCGGCTTGTGACGTCAATAAATGCAGGAAGTGTGAATCCTGGTGTATTTATCAAAAATAAATAAATCTACTTAGAGTAAATAAACCACTGGGTGCATTTTTTTGGCACAAGGACTGTTTTTTTATGAAGTAAATACCCAAAGTTTAGTAAAAAAACATTAAAAAGTGAATTTTGCATGTGTGGTCCCCTTTAAGGCTCCACTTCCTGTCTGAGCGAAGAGTCTGCTGAGGAGCTCAAACCATGAATTTCTCCAAAGAGCTGATTGAATGTCTGTCGAACGCTAAGGACACGTCATTCAGTTAAAGATTTATAACATGCCAGTTATAAAACCATTTCGAGCTGTAAAAAGCTTCACTTTAGTGAAATTATTTCAAGGAATCTTTTATCGTGTAAATCAAACCGGAAACAGTTTCCACTACCTCGCTGAGGTCGAAGCGGACCTCAGGAGACGCTGAAGGTGAACACTTGGAAGCCTGCAAAAAACGTAGCAGTACGGACGGTCCATGCACATTAAGGCTAACCCAACTTTACCATAGCTTCGACTATGAATCTTCACAAAGGTAAAAAGTCGTTGTTCATAGCAAACCTGGGTCTAGCGGACGCTGATCAGGAGTGGGTCGTGTTTCCTGGTTGAACTCACTTCAAGATATTACCTCTCCTCATCCTCCATCTTTTTCCGCCTCCTCTCCTAAACATTTTCTTTAACCTCTAAGCCAAAACGTTAAGTTAATGTGCCTACAGAGATAAGTTATACTAAGACCAGTTACTTGTGTCCTGTTGTACCTAGAAGGTACGGATGCATGATGCCATCTGCTGAAGTACTGTTGTGGAGAGTTAGGACTGTATAATATTTTTGAGGAGATTAACTAGAGCACTTCATCCATACAGACAATCTGATCAGAAAGTGAGTCCTGACACAGCAAGATAGTGTTTTCTTGGGAGTTTAATTAACTATCCAGTTAGTTTACAGCATGAAATTTCTCTTTCATGAGCTGTCTATTCTTCACAACTGATAGTAGCTGGCATTAACTGTCCCTTTTCTGTCTGTCTGGTATCTGAAATAAAAAAAAACGGCTAAATAAGAACAGGCTAACAAATAGCTTAGCTTACCGGTACCCTTAATATTACAATAAGACAGAACCTTAAACATGAAATAAACACTTGTTGGGCTGTCTTTTATTTGCGCCAAAATCGCCACCCCATTTACATATGAAAAGAAGAAATTAGCACTCATTAACGGTGTATTAAACTCACCTTTGTCACAAACGCAGACAGGCATCAACGATAAACACCAACGGCTATAAAACCAACAGCTTTTGCTCAGCTCTATTATATACCCAAGGACCCCTTAGCTGTCTAACAAGATGCCTGACGTAAAAAATACGAATTAGCTGTCTAACGTAAAAAATACGAATTAGCTGTCCAACAAGATGCCTGAACAAAACAATGCATAAATACTAAGGAATTTATAACAAGTACAGTAAATTTATAGGAAACTGTCCGATCACTCAATCCATGTACCGTATTTTTCGGTGTATAGGTCGCACCTTTTTATGTTTTTTTCAAGGCCTGCGACCTATACACCGGTGCGACCTATTTATGGATTTTTTTTTCATATTTTTAGACCAATTTTTGGCTGAGTTATGGCCCTTTTTCCCTGTTGCATAAAATGGTGCAGTGCCAGTTTCGGCCACCAGGGGGCAGTGCAAGTGCAGTACCAGTTTCGGCCGCTATGATCGCTAAAGAGGCCTGTACCGGTATTCTGCTTTATTTACAGATTTATAATAATAATAATAATAATGTCTTTTCCTGTCATCTGCGTATGTTTCCCATACACAGACGAAATTCGTCTCTGCATTTAACCCAACCACCTACCAGGTGGTGCAGTGAGCAGCCATAGAAAGCGCCCGGGGAGCTGGAGAATTAGATGTGCACTCATAGACACCCCAAGGTGTGTAGTGGCCGGGACGCGAACCCGCGTCCTTCGGGTTCCAAGTCAAAAGCCCTGCCACTACACCCTCTTGGCTCCTTATTTAGGTGTAGCTGTAACTGTCAAAGTGCATTTCAATCAGCTGCACCTCCAGATGCTGCATATTTCAGCTCACAGTCAGCTCCACCTCCAGATAATAATAATAATAATAATGAATTCCATTTATAATGCACTTTTCATTAATAAAAATCTCAAAGTGCTACAAAGTGTAACAAAGCAAAGATCAAAATGAAACAAGTGATAAAATCAAATAAAATCAATAATAATATCGACTAAGATCAAAGATAAAATCATGTGGATGCAGATTAGGCTTGCTTAAAAAATAAATAAAATAAAACAAGTGATAAAATCTAGTAAAATATAATAAAATTGCTGCAGCTATCCTGCACTGGTTTCCACAGCAGCTGCAACTCTGAGCAGATCACCTTCAGCTGCAACTGATTTGTCATTTATTAACAAAAATTAAAGTGAGACACAGTCTTACAAAAAAGGCAGCCAACAAACATTTTTTTAGGAGTCTGTAGTTTAATTTTAATGATGTTGGTGGTATTTACATTTTGAAATAAGCTGATTTGTAATAATTTATTGACAAAAATTAAAGTGAGACACAGTCTTACAAAAATGGCAGCTAACAAATGTAGGTGCGACCTAGGTGCGACCTATACACCGGTGCGACCTATACACCGGTGCGACCTATTTACAGATTTTTCCAGTTTGTTGATAAATATTAGACACTAGGGCTGGGCGATATGGAAAAAATCATATATCACGATATGGACTTTTTTATATCACGATAACGATATATATCACGATATATACAACACGATGTGTGTGTGTGTGTGTACAGGAAAAATTTGGACCAAAGTTTTTTTATTTTATTATTTTACTACAGATAGTTACAATTATAAGAATGTGAACAAAAAGAACAAGGAAATTTGGACCAAAGTAGAAACTAGATCTACCTAAGATCTACCTTAATTCAAGGAGTACGATTATGGAATGACTTAATGACAAATGACAAATGTTAAGGAAGCCAAATCATTCCTTGTATTTAAGAAACTGGTAAAAAATGAATTGCTAAAAAAATATAAATGAATCTAATTTAATGTGTGATATATGTGAATTGAAAATTGACTGAGTTATTTACTTATTTTGTTATTATAGAAAATATTGTTTGAACTGTTATTAGATGAATAAGGAGCAGATTTAATAAGATTTATTCTTCATCTTCTACCTTTCATTTTATTTTAATTTATTTTTCTATTATGAATACGTTAATTGTTGTATTTCATATTATAAAATGAATAAACTAACAAACAAACAAACAACTCCACTTTGGTCCAAATTTTTCCTGCAGGTGGCGGTAAAACAACAGCTGCTAATGAAACTCACGAAGAAGAAATCCGCTCTGAAGTTTGAGTAAACAAAGCAAGAAACAGAAAAGAGAAAATGTTGCGTTTGATTGCGGTTCTGTTGTGTCTCTGGTCTGTTTTGTATTGGTTAACTGGACCCGAGTTCGGACTCGGTTGGACTCTGGGTTCGTGTCCTCTGGACCCATTTTGTCTCCGAGTTTCAGCGGAGCGAAATAATGGAAGCTAACAAGGTGAGCTTCCCCCTCTTTTTGGTAAAAGTTATTCTTCTTGGGCTGCCTGTGCAGCTGTTTTCTCCTTGTTGAGACACCGGCTTCATGCGCCTGCGGCTCTGTTGCTCTCGAGTTTAACAACGTAAAGCATGTGTCGCAAACCCGCGCGTGCGTCAAACATAAAGCAGCGCCGTCATCTCGCAAAACCACATATGAAGCTTCTTTGCGACAGTTATTTTTTTATTCTTATTTATCACGATAGAGACGATAGAAGGAAAGTAGCACGATAGACACGTTTCTATCGTCCCCACGATATATATCGTCATATCGCACAGCCCTAATATATATATATATATATACATATATATATATACATATACATATATATATATATATATACATATATATATTATACATATATATATACATATATATATTATACATATATATATTATACATATATATATACATATATATATTATACATATATATATTATACCAGGGTATATGCAGAAATTCCAGAGTTGAATTTAATACCTTTTAATACCTTTTTAATACCATCAAAATATTTTTTAATACCATCACGGCACCGAGCTGTAACCGTAGCGGCAACCTGTTGTACTTCAGTTTAGAGCAACTAATTGTAAAGTGATAGATTACTGTCATTTTCTTCCTAAACTTTGGTAGTAAATGTAGTTTTATAACAATTACTGGATACATCAATTTGCTTCTTGCCTCAATAAAAGCACTGACCTACTTGTTATTTAAATCTAACCCAAGAGAAAAAGTTTAATTATTCCCACACATAACATATCTCTAATGGCAAACAAAAGCTGTAAACTTGAAAACAGAACAGTTTAGTTAAAATAATTCAACACTGAACACATGCATAATTCAAAAAGAGAGGGAGAAAAATAATAACTACTGTATTTTTCATCCTGTAAGTTGCAGTTTTTTCATAATTTACATGCCTTGCAACTTATAGGACGAAGTGACATATTCATAGATTTTTCCCCCCATATTTATAGACCATAACACTGAAATATGACCGTTTCATTCATTCTGACTGAAAAAAAAAAAATTTCAATAGTATGGCATGCTGTTGGATCATGTAATAGGAAAACGTGCCTATACAGTAATGACAAATTTAAAAAAAGTTCAAGACAAAAACAACTGGACTTTATTTATTATACTATTTATTATACTATTATATTATACTTTATTGTTTTTTTATTGCACTTTTTAGAATTCACCATGTCCTGGATGACTGAGAATCTTCACTAGCTATTAATGACTCAATCGGCCTGCCATACTCTCCCCACCTCTCTGCTCACTGCTTCAATCCAGCAGCAAGCTGCACCACGGTGGCGAAATGCAGCTAATTTGACCATTAAAGTGCATTTATTAAGAAAATGACAGACAGAAAAACGCCTCTGCTATAATTTCGAGCTAACAAAGAATAGTTTAGGTAATTTTCTTGTTAAATGTCGGCGAAACGAGCCGCGCTCCTTTTTCCTGTTTGTCACCGCTGAGCGATCATGGAGCACACAGGCACTGAGGCAGCGACACTTTTTTTAAAAAATAAAGCCGATTTAACCATTAAAGTACATTTATTAAGAAAACGTTAGACTGAGACACCCCTTTTGCTATAATTTTGAGCTAACAAACAATTGTTTAGGTACATTTCTTGTTAAATGTCGGAGGATAAAGCCGTGATCCTTTCCTGTTTCTTTTTACAGACATGATACCAGCTGTAGGTGCGCGCGCACCGACTGACGATATGACGTCTTTGTTTTAGCTAAGGTCCTACTTGGAACATAAAATTAGAAAAGATAAATAAATTCACAGACCTTTTTTTAGACGACAGAACAAGAAAAATATAGTTGTGTAGGTTTTAAAAAATTAATACCTCGTCAGATGACGTTTATTACTTTTTAATACTTTTTAATGGCCTTAATTTGTGTTAATTTCATTTACTACCTTTTACAACCCCGCGGATACCCTGTATATATATATATATATATATATATATATATACAGGTATTCCCCGATTTACGAGCGAGATCCGTCACAAGGAGGCGCTCGTAAACCGGAAATCTCGTAATTTGGAACGGCCGCCATTTCTCTCGTAAACCCGGAAGTCCGCTCGTAAATTTCGCCAGCGCACCTAAAAACACTCTATTTTCATCTAAAAACTACTTTTGAGTGCATAAAAATGATCGGAAACGTGTGTTTATATGCTTAACTTGCTAACTGTAGTGAAAAAACACATGAAAACTCAGTATTTTTTTCGTTTTTTCCAAAAATTCAACCCGGAAGTCCGCTCGTAAATTTCGCCAGCGCACCTAAAAACACTCTATTTTCATCTAAAAACTACTTTTGAGTGCATAAAAATGATCGGAAACGTGTGTTTATATGCTTAACTTGCTAACTGTAGTGAAAAAACACATGAAAACTCAGTATTTTTTTCGTTTTTTCCAAAAATTCAACCCGGAAGTCCGCTCGTAAATTTCGCCAGCGCACCTAAAAACACTCTATTTTCATCTAAAAACTACTTTTGAGTGCATAAAAATGATCGGAAACGTGTGTTTATATGCTTAACTTGCTAACTGTAGTGAAAAAACACATGAAAACTCAGTATTTTTTTCGTTTTTTCCAAAAATTCGCAGCTCGTAAGTCTGGAACCTCGCAGATCAGAGCGCTCGTAATTCGGGGACTACCTGTATATATATATATATATATATATATATATATATATATATATATATATATATATATATATATATATATATATATATATATATATATATATGAGAATTTTATTTTGAAAAGCCGAGTTACGCAGTTTCCGGCTCCTCTGGACATTCAAAAAACAAAACTTGCTGGATCAAGCTGGACAGGCAACAGCTGTGGAAAAGTAGCTGTTTTATGGACGGCAGTTTTACGACGTATACGAATGCAGAATCCTGAGGAGGAACGGAGGAAACGGCTTCACCAGCATTCCAAAGTAGGAAATTAACTCTTTTTCCCCTTCATTATGGCTCTCAAATGTATGTGTTTTTTGATAATTATGTAGGGTACTGTGTTAGGATAGGCTAAGTGCTTGGTAAAATACAGTACTGTACATATAAGGTGCAGTTCGGACGTATGTTCCGACTAACGTTGATATTCGGGTTACGACGCAGCGTATAGGAACGGATCTCCGTCGTAAGTCGAGGACTACCTGTCTATTAATGTTCTTGAACAGAGTCCTGAGATGGCCTTTGTTGTAAATGCTGCTATATAAAAAAATTAATTGTATGGATGGTATCCATCCATTATCTTTACCCATGTCTTCTTGTCCGGATCACTGGTGCCCATATCCAGCAGTCACTGTGTGAGGTGGGGCACACCCTGGACAGGTCTCCAGTCCATCACAGGGACGCAACAGATGTGCGACTCCAGAAACACCTTGTTATTCACATTACATTTGTTTGTTTTTGTCCCACAATCGCTGTGAAATTTAAGTGTGCTAGATATTTTGCTTGCTGTGCAGGTACCTATTTGTTCTTGCTGTATTTAAAATGTGTTTTGTTCATATGCATGCTTTTATGTGCATATAATTAATAAAAATAAACATTTTGTTTTTGTTGTCTATACGTTGTGTGTGCTCTACATAAGATATAGGAATACAGTTGTTGAGTTCCCAGCATCTTTTTGACCGTTTAAAAGTTTTGGGTATGTGTTGATCTCTTATCTCTAAACTCGACCTGCCTACAGCACGGTAAGTTTCTGGCATACGTTGGTAATCCACATCAGGAAGAAGTAACCGACTAGTAACCCAGCGATAAGGTGGATGAAAAAGTAAAAAAAAAAAAAAAAACACCTCCCCGCCTACGCCCTGACTCCAACCCCATGACTTCTACCCCCTGACTGTTAATCAATAAAAAAAAAAACTTGCAATACAATTTATGTTAATGCACTTTTTACACTTATGCTTTCATTTTTAACCCGTTACATTGTTCCACAATGAATGGGCTCGTAGGCCGTACAAAGGAACATGTAAGAAGTATGCAGGAAAGAATTAGGCTCCCTCCCTCCCAAGCTAACACATAGTACTGTAGTAGTAGTAGTAGTAGTTTCTTTATTTCAGATACAATACAAGATCCATATATGTACATACATACATACAATAATCCTGCAGTGAATCCCTTCTTTGTCCAATTCAGGGTGACCACAAGCTGCTGCTTCAACGGGAGTTGCCTTGGCAATGCCATGGCAGCTTTAAACCAGGAACAGAGAAGGAGTAACAACAACTTAAACTCCTTTTGTTTCTGCACCTATTTTTAAACACCCAGGTCGCTCTCAAAACGCTGTCTCGTTCTGCCAGCCCGCTCATAAAGGTTTGGCATTCAAATAGAAAAGTTGTTTGAAGGAATGCATGTCACCCAGCACGTCCATGCCAGAGATTGTGATCTGTTAGTTTGTTGCAAACGCATGTTTTAGCTCAGTATATGTAAATGTTGCTCAGTTGTACCTACGATGGTGTGGGTTAATGTGTAATAATTAAACACAGACCACAGGCAAGTGTCATGGCTGTAAGTTAGGAACAACTCTCATCTACTACCGCACCAAATGCACTTTAAAAATATGTAAAACCGACAGTTATGGT
This sequence comes from Garcialebias charrua, assembly GCA_038048925.1. NCBI lineage: Eukaryota > Metazoa > Chordata > Actinopteri > Cyprinodontiformes > Rivulidae > Garcialebias > Garcialebias charrua. Next base: position 11,935 of record JBBPBX010010020.1, read on the forward strand.
CATTTTTGTGATTTCTCAGATCACGTTGCTGTGGCACTCCCATTTTAAATTTCTGGCCAGTCATTCAATAGTTGACTCAAACTCCTGGAAGAAAAGTTCTGCTCGGACCTTGTGTCAAGAAATGGACTCTGAGCTACTAGGAGAACACAACTACGGTACATCATTATGGTCTTGCAACAGAGTCAGAATAAGCCGATTTACTCATCTCTTGTGGTGTAAATACCCAGCTTTATGCACCAAACGCACAAAAGGATAAGAGCTGTAATACCTTTACTTTGCATCATAAATTTGATGTTATTATAACCATTTAAATACTCCTCTGAGAACTACATCAACACACAATTTAAGAAAAATCTGCTTTAAAAACAATGTTACAGTTCTACCGGTACATGTTGCATCTCACATCTAAATACATACTCTCACTTGCCTACAAGTGGTTGTTGAACTTCCAAAATATTAAATGTAACGCTTCATGAAGCAGGTAAAAGAAAATGGATGGATGGATTTCTTTTTATCAGCCGTGAACATTAGGAAGACACGAGCTGGGGTCCCGCTGTAGAAACGTGTAGCGTATTACCACAGCACCGCATGCTGTTAACCATCACTACAGCACGACTAAATAAAGGCAGGATTAACTTTACTAAATATGTTTACATCCTCCACCCTCATCATGGCAAATAATATTCTTATAAACAGTATGATAGCGTCTCTCTGAAAAAACGCTGTTCTCAAACAACAACGGAGCAACTTGTACATTTCATGATAAACACTTTAGGACTGAAAGGACAGAACAATCCTAAACAACAAATCTGAAACTGGTTTCAATAAACTTAACCAGGTAATTTAATTATTACAAAGCTCACATTTCCCATCAGTACTAGTATTAGAAAACACTTAAAGAAATTAGTTTACGATGATGCAGAATTGATGATTAAATGTGTTTAAACAGTGTTTACAACTGTTCACAACAACATGTGACATGAAAATGCCAAATTACTTTAAAAATTGTACGTTTATTAAATTTTTCCACCAAAGGACATCACCAATATTTTACTGGAGCAATGCACTCTGGGGTGGCGGCCATCTTGGATTTTGACACAGCGACCCACTTTACAAAAGGAACCTTTCTTATGCCTACATGTAGCCACACACCAAAACAGGAGTCAATACCTCATTTATTAGTCCAAGTTTTCGTGCTCACAACGTGCACGGACAGGCAGATGAAGGGTATTTCCAATGCCCCCTTTTCTGCTCCATGACAGGCAGAAGATAATGGATGGATGTGTAACGTGACAATAAATATGTTTAAATCTTCATTATTATATAATATGTATGTATTTATGTGAGAATTTGTTTTGATCCTGATGCCTGCAGCGAACAGCTTTTTGCAGGAGAAGCTCTCTCATAAGCTGCACAAACACCATCTCTTTGTCCATCTCTGTCCTCTTCATCTGCCCGATCTTTATCATCTTCAGTTGCAGGCAGAGTCCTTCTCCACTCAGACCATGCAACATTTTCAGTACCAGTTTTAAATGCGTACCAAAAATGGTTTATTGTTCCAACAAGTTGTCTGACAGTCTGCCCTCCGTGGAGTAAATTTATGAATAATGTAATTAAGAGGACTTTTTCCAACCCGGAACTGAACGTCAGACTGGAAAATGTTCTACTTTTAGCGGCCATGCAGATAAAAACAGTAGGAATGGAGTACAGTATTTTCTGGACTATAGGTCACATTTTTATATAAGTCGCTTTGTCTCAGTCAGCGCATCATTTGCCCTGCTGAAAATGACGACCACAGAAGCATGCACGGAAGGACTTTTCACAAGATTAACACGGTATAAACAATTATTTGTCTGCTGAAAATTATAGCAAAGATGTGTCTTAGCTTACGGTAACCGTTCCTTAAAAAATTCACGTAATGGTCAAATCTGCTGGATTTAAATTTTTTCGCTTTGAAAAAGTACAAGGAAAAACAACGAAGCTAACCATGACACATTTACGTCTATAAAACATCAAATTTGATCTCAAATAACTCCAACAGCTAACGGTTTGTAAATGTACATCTAGTGATTACTTTCTGTAAGTTTGATAAAAATCATTGTGTGGTTCTTGACTTACCGTACTTTTCGGCATATAACACACAGTTTTTTTTTACTAATTTGAATGTCCTGCGGCTTATACGCCGAAGCGTGTTATTTATGGATTTTTTCCCATATTTTTAGACCCATTTTTGGCTCTGATATCGCCGTTTTTCATTTTGGGCAAAAAATGGTGCAGTACCACTTTTGTCCGCTAGGGGGACACTTCCAGAGAGTACACCAACTGTTTCTAGCTCATGTGTCCGAAAAAAGCCTCCTCTGGTTGGACTGACTCTGTCGCTGCCCGGCCTCCTGCTCTGGAGCTAACCAGCGTTAGCTGTGTTGTTAGCTGTTTGTTTTTTTAGCAAGATAACTCATAAACCACACCGCGGATTTTCTTGAAACTTACAGAGCGTAATTATTTGGTGGTCATTTACAAACTGTTAGCTGCAGAAGATATTTAGAGCTAAAAAAAATTGCTCTTTTACGGTAGCTTTGTTGTTAGCGGTATAGCTACCGCAAACAGATACCTACTGTTTAGATAAACAGCTCTTAAACCACTCGACAGATATTTTTTAGGCTTTCAGAGTGTAATTATATGAGTTTCATTTACAAACTGTTGACCTGTATAAGAAATTTGAGATAAAATTCAAATTTTTATTCATTTTTTAAGAGACGTAGCTTCGGTTTTATTTCCGTTTATATTGTTATAAATCATAAACCACTCGGTGGATATTTTTTCTGCTTACAGAGTGTAATTATATGGGTTTTCATTTACAAACTGTTGACCTGTATAAGACATTTGAGATAAAATTCAAATTTTTATTCGTTTTTTTAAGAGACGGAATCGTCTCGTAGCTTCGGTTTTATTTCTGTTTATATTGTTATAAATCATAAACCACTTGGTGGATATTTTTTCTGCTTACAGAGTGTAATTATATGGGGTTTAATGTACAAACTGTTGACCTGTATAAGACATTTGAGCTAAAATTAATTTTTTTATAATTTATTTTATGGTAGCACACGCGACCATTTGGAAGACGTCAAACCGAAACAATTTAAATTCAGCAGATTTGACCATTTCGTGAATTGATTAAGGAACGGTTAAGCTCGCTTCTGTGGCCGCCATTTTTAGCAGGGCAAATGAGGCGCTGACGTGTCGCGTAGCGGTGACGCATAGTAGATGCGTCTTATAGGGCGAAGCGTGTTATTTATGGATTTTTCCTAGGCATGTAACGGTTGTAATGGGTGTACCGAACCGTTTCGGTACACCACGTTCGGTTCGGTCCACCTGCGTACCGTTTCGGTTATTTTTTCACTCATTAAACGTTCTTAACAGGGGAATATATGCACCGCGGAACAAAATTTCCTGGGCGCGTTTCAGCACGGAGCTATTATCGCGTGGCACGCGCAGCATTTAGCCGTTAGCATCTCGTGCGGTCTCCTGTTTGTGAACGTTATAGCTTTCTTGTTAAAAGACGAGTGCACGCGCAGCTTGTGTGGACTTTGTTTCATGAAGACTGCAGCAACTGCGTGACGCAGCTCTCTGCAGCAGCAACACGTCTAACGTGAACGCGCTGGAAACTACTTCATCCGAACGTGAACAAGAAACAACAGCAGCATTAAAACTACCGGTACTTCAGCAGGTAATCAGAGCGGTCCAGAGCAATAACACAAGCTGTATGAGTTTTTAAATCTCTGAATCTCTGAACGTTGTTATATGCGCAGGCTTTAAAGTTGCTGAGCGTCGCTATGAGACATTCATCACGTCAACACTTCAAAAAGTTCAGCTCTTTATGAAAAAACTAACTGATGTTGTCAACAACAAGCCCTGGACCAGATTAAAGCCCTGCCATGATGATGAAGAGTGAGAGATTCAACCGTTCAAGAGGTATTGTTTTATTATTATCTAAATAATCTTTTTTTTTTAAATCATAATCTTATTAACTTGTTTTTTTTTTATCTCTTTTGTTTTTTATTTCCAGTCTGTGACAGAGGTAAATCCACCTGCAGCTAAGAAGTGTGTGATGACTGAACTGAACTCTGAACTGTTCCAACACCTGCACCAAGAAGAAGTTGTGAGTACAGTAATGAGGACAAATACAGCCACACTGCTGCTACTGAACAAAAACTTGATTAGTTAGATTGGGCGGCCGTGGCGTAGTGGTAATGGCAGTCGTTCCCCGATCGGAAGGTTGGCGGTTCGAATCCCGGTTCCCCACACCATGTGTCTTTGTGTCCTTGGGCAAGACACTTAACCCTGAGTTGCTCCCGGTAGGACTGGAAAGCACCTTGCATGGTAGTCTGCCGCTACCGGTGTATGAATGTGTGTAGCATTCAATGTGTGTAGCACTTTGAGATTTTCACTAATGAAAAGTGCGTTATAAATTGAATTCATTATTATTATTATTGTAAACAGTCTGTTGCTGCTTATTGTTCTGGTTCTGACTGTTATTGCATTTATTAAGATTTTTATTATTGTTCATATAGTTTATTTATTGTAGAGTGCTGTTTATTTAAAATATCATCCAAATGGGTCACTTTTATTTATTACTACAATACAATACAAACATATTTTTGGCATATTTTCAAAATAAACATTTTGTAAGTCTTTATTTTGTAAAAAAATAATAATAATTTGTACCGAAAATAAACCGAAAATAAACCGAACCGAGCTCTCCTTGTAGTTGAACCGAACCGAAATGTGATTTTAGCGTACCGTTACACCCCTAATTTTTCCAATTTATTGACAATAATTGGACAAAGCGGGTTATACATAGAAGCGTGTTAAACGCAGAAAAGTACGGTATCTTGCTAACAAAAATAAGTTACCTCCAGAGCAGGAGGCCGGGCAGCGACAGAGTCAGTCCGAGCAGAGGCTTTTTTCGGACACATGAGCTGGAAATGGTTGGTGGACTCTCTGGAAGTGTCCCCTAGCGGACAAAAGTGGTACTACAAATTTTTTTTGCCAAAATGAAAAACGGTCATATCTGAATATGCTGGTGAAGATTCTCAGTCGTCCAGGACATGATAAAATCAAAAAAGGCGTTCAATACAGAATCAATTTACATACAGTCAATTTACATACAGTTTTGTGTCTTCTACCAGAGACCTCAAGGGAACCCCCTACTGTTAAGGTGTGATCTTTCAATTTACATGTATGTGTTACAAACCCCCTTCTGTTAAGCTGTGATGTGTTGTTTTGTCAATTTAAATAGAATAGGCATGTTATCTCAGGTATGGTGTGGGGTTATTTCAGTTTCCAATTTCATATGTTGGTGCGTGGCTTGTCAGCCTGTATAAAACTTCTCGGTCTCACAGCTTCCTTTCATTCAGAATTGAAAAAGACTTCTGGACAGAAGTCGAAACGTTTTCTGCAACAAATAAAGTCCAGTTGATTCTGTATTGAACGCCTTTTTTGGTCATATCTGAACAAAAAATTGGTCTAAAAATATGGGTGGAAATCCATAAACAGGTCTCACCTCTCTATAGGTCGCACTCGCAGGGCATGCAAATTAGGCAAAAAAACGCGAGCTATAGTCCGGAAAATATGGTAAATCTGCAGGAAATTAGCATTGGATAAATCATTGGTTGTCCTAACGTCCCTGTTTGAGCACAGTGTTGGATTTCTAGCGATGACTTTCTTTCCTAGGAAAAAAAAAGTGCCATTTATGTGGAATCCATGCCGTAAGACAAGAACTAGAGGTCCAGATTCAAATAATATGAAATAAAGAACGACAGAGTTGCAGCCATTTCAATTGTTTTCATTGAAACAACATTATTCAACACTTGCTCTTCTCAAGGGCGGATGTCTCCTCTCGGTCTCCGCTTTGCCTTGTCTGTGAAACTGTCTGAGAGCGTCTCTGCTACAAAATCTTCCGAATCATAACTATGGACTTCAATTTGGTCAGTTGGTCCCTAAACACAACTGATAACGTTTCTTCAAAGAGAAGACAGGCTGTAGGCGAGCCGATTTGCCCTGTTGGCATGCACACAGCTGGATATCTCATCGACTTGGAAGACTTGATGATGTGTCTATCTCTGCTGTCATCTGTGGATCTTAAAGACGCATATTTAATTGGATTTATAATAACTGGTTCCTGCTTTTTGGATTTGGCTGATTCCTGGTCTATCAACACAAAAGGAAGACGTTGGCAGCAAATCTGGACCTGGTCAGGCTGCCTGCCTTACATGATGGCTTGGTTCATGTCTCGAGAACCCAAACTTTTGGCTGAATGGATTAGATCTCGGGGATTTTCTAAGTTACGTTCCATTGGTGTGGTCATTTTAATTTGGACATTTTGGAAGTGAGTGGACCGACACAGATTGAAGGTAGATGTCATTAAAGTTCTGCCTGTTCCCAAAACAATCGTGTTTATCTGACATTCGGCTCCCCGACTGGCCTTGACAGGCCGTCTTATTTCAACACGCCTGAGAAGTTTTGTAAACTTGATGCTCTCACCCTCCCAAACCTGCTACTGAGGAATTCCACAGACTTTTCAGAGGAGCACAGCTGAATAAACATTCTGTCATCATTTCAGGACTATCGCCTCTGGCCGTCCTCGGCAGCCCCCCCCCCCCCCATGAGTGTGCACAGATCTATGAGCTGGCTGCTCAACCGCCTTTGAGTCCCCCCTGACCTCTGCGTAATGTCGGCATCAGTATGTGCTAGGGCTGGGCGATATGGAAAAAAATCATATATCACGATATGGTCTTTTTTATATCACGATAACGATATATATCACGATATATACAACACGATGTGTGTGTGTACAGGAAAAATTTGGACCAAAGTTTTTTTACTTTATTATTTTACTACAGATAGTTACAATTATAAGAATGTGAACAAAAAGAACAAGGAAATTTGGACCAAAGTAGAAACTAGATCTACCTAAGATCTACCTTAAAGAGCAACTCCACACCCTGTGGATCGGTAACTCCTCCTTCCAAAATCTCCCTGAAAATGGGCGTGTCGAGAGACAAGGAGGGGTGGAGGTAGAGTTGTGCTTTTGTTCACGCCTCCACCTGCAACAACCTAAAACAAATTAAACCTCTAGCCAACAACATACACCAAGCAACAACAAAGAATAAACATGTAGATGTATTTATCTATTCCACCCATTCCATCCAAAACCAAAGGCCTAAAACAATGAAAATGAAAAGAAAAATAAAACCGCTTGTCAGGAGTGAAATGCAGCACTTCCATATAAGGTATGCACTTCTCATCTCTGCAGGGGATTGGCTCTGCTTGAACCACCTGTGTGACATCACACATGAGCAGACATGTCACACATGAGCGTTTGCACAAATAAGAAAATTAAGGTGTAATCCACCAGTTCAACCCATAGAACTACCGTAAACACATTTTTAGACCAAATATTGCCAAATATTGCCAATTTACACAGATATGCACAATTATGTGAGAATAAACACAGCCATAGTGCTAGATAACATTTTAAACACATTCTAGGGAGTTTATCAGCTAAAAAAGTTAATTTTGGGTTTAGTCGCACTTTAATTCAAGGAGTACGATTATGGAATGACTTAATGCCAAATGACAAATGTTAAGGAAGCCAAATCATTCCTTGTATTTAAGAAACTGGTAAAAAATGAATTGCTAAAAAAATCTAAATGAATCTAATTTAATGTGTGATATATGTGAATTGAAAATTGACTGAGTTATTTACTTATTTTGTTATTATAGAAAATATTGTTTGAACTGTTATTAGATGAATAAGGAGCAGATTTAATAAGATTTATTCTTCATCTGCTACCTTTCATTTTATTTTTTTTTTTCTATTATGAATACGTTAATTGTTGTATTTCATATTATAAAATGAATAAACTAACAAACAAACAAACAAACAACTCCTTTTCTACTTTGGTCCAAATTTTTCCTGCAGGTGGCGGTAAAACAACAGCTGCTAATGAAACTCACGAAGAAGAAATCCGCTCTGAAGTTTGAGTAAACAAAGCAAGAAACAGAAAAGAGAAAACGTTGCGTTTGATTGCGGTTCTGTTGTGTCTCTGGTCTGTTTTGTATTGGTTAACTGGACCCGAGTTCGGACTCGGTTGGACTCTGGGTTCGTGTCCTCTGGACCCATTTTGTCTCCGAGTTTCAGCGGAGCGAAATAATGGAAGCTAACAAGGTGAGCTTCCCCCTCTTTTTGGTAAAAGTTATTCTTCTTGGGCTGCCTGTGCAGCTGTTTTCTCCTTGTTGAGACACCGGCTTCATGCGCCTGCGGCTCTGTTGCTCTCGAGTTTAACAACGTAAAGCATGTGTCGCAAACCCGCGCGTGCGTCAAACATAAAGCAGCGCCGTCATCTCGCAAAACCCCATATGAAGCTTCTTTGCGACAGTTATTTTTTTATTCTTATTTATCACGATAGAGACGATAGAAGGAAAGTAGCACGATAGACACGTTTCTATCGTCCCCACGATATATATCGTCATATCGCACAGCCCTATATGTGCGAGACTTTTTTTCATTACCACATTTTTGACATTCAAACAGAGGTCAAAAATGTGTTAGAATTTTTTTTGTCTCCAAACCCTAAGTGTCATTTTTCACCACTTTTATTGTCTGTCCAACAGATCTCACTTGTAAATGAGTCTTCGAGGCTCAATGTGACTTATCTGTTTAAATAAAGGTTGAATGAAAAATAACATCTGTTAACGCTCAGAAAGTCTGTCGTTAATCACTTTCACCTACCGCCACAACAAATTATAGCTCAATATCTGAAAGAAATTATTGCTACCCGTTTTTCTATTTGCTAAGTTCGATTAGCTGTGGCAGCCATCTTGAATTAGGCTAACTCCAAATCAAGTTCAAGTATCTTTATTGTCATTTGCATCCCATGTCGTGCATGAAGTGGAATATAATTGTGTACACAGGGTCCCATTTACACCCAAAAACAGCAAAATAAAAGTATAAAAAGAAACAGTACATAAGGATCTAAGATATACGTTATTAACAATACGCTAAACAGGTCCTTCTTGTAAATGAATACCCGAGGCTCAATGAGACTAACCTGTATAAAAAAAGGTTGAATGAATGAAAAAAATAAAAATAAATCAGTTGTAGATGTACATCCACTAATTGTTTTCGCAGAGTTTCATAAGATATTTTGCTAACAGACACATGAGGTTGAGTCCAATTGTTAGCGGCAACAATTTTAAATTCATATTTTGGGTGATCAGGCTCAAAGCACAGGTTGAGAACGACTCTCAGCTACTACCACACCAATATTTCCCCTAATACTTGCAAAACAGGTTAAGTCGCAGCCATTTTTAAATTTAGTCAAGTCAGTTGGCGCCAGCGGCCATCTTGAACATCCAATAATTACTTTGAGAGTTTCATTTGGTTCATGAGATATTTTGCTAACTCTACAGTCAAACAAACACATACATGGTCAATTATGACCTGGTGAGTCAATAAACAATTCAAAGCAAATGTAGGGTGTTGTTTAATACAGGTAGTCCCCGACTTACGAGCGAGTTCCGTTACAACGAGTTGCTCGTAACATGGAAATCCCGTAATTCGGAACGACCGCCACGTGTCTCGTAAGTCCGGAATTTCACTCGTAAGTTGGAACGGTTTTGCTAGCGTGACTACAAACACTCGTTTTTCATCAAAAAACTGCTTACGAGTGCATAAAAATGATCGGAAACGTGTGTCCACATGTTTAGCTAACGAACTGTGGTGAAAAAACACAGAAAAACTGTAGTTTTTGCGTTTTTTCCAAAAATTCGCCAGCTCGTAAGTCCGGAACCTCGTAGGTCAGAGCGCTCGTAAGTCGGGGACTACCTGTAACTCCGCTTGTGCTTTTTTCTGCATGATTTTTAAGGAACCTTTGAGGTTAGGCTGACATTTCTGTAACTGGGTGATAGTGTAGCGTAATCGAGCACAATTTAGGGCAAAGTGACAGCAGCTTCTGGAGGCTTCACCACGCTTTATTCAATCACAAAGCTTGTCAAAACACACCTCGTCAGCTTACTGGATTTCTCCCCCTGATGATGTGTGCTATGTTTTACACGTGAAATAAAAATACAGACACTCGTCAAGAGTCCTGACTGCCGTGACACGACCGTGTGGGTTTAATGCCACTCACAGGGCACACATGGCAGCAGATGACAAATCACGACGCAACGGCCTACAGGCACAAAAGCACAAAACTAAACAACATAAAACTAAATGCCATTTACACCTTTAACATCATAATCAGCATTTTCATTTGCATACAACTGAAACCACGTGGAGCAAAGCAACAAACCTTTTGCTTCAACCTTTTGGCAGAACGATCACGATATTTAAGGCTGAAATGTACGTCTACAGAAAGCTCACATTATGCTTACAAGAACCCAAAGTGGGTTTTGCAAGAAAAGCTTATTGTTTGTGTTAATTTGCTATGTTTTAAAACCAGCATAGCACTATCTGAGTACGGTAAGTGCAGATCACCCGCCACATTTTATGGCAGTTTTCGATGGAGTTAGTCGATTTTATCCAAACTTGACAAAATTGTGCAAGAACTAACGCTCAGAGTACGGTATGCTACTTTTATTTAACTGCAATTTTACTGTAATTTATTGTTGTCATTGTCTACCGTTTTGTTGTCTGTACTTTATATATGTTCTGTCTGGGACAGGTCCCTCTTGTAAATGAGTCCCTGTGGCTCAATGAGGTTAGCCTGTATTAATAAAGGTTGAATGAATGCGTTGTTGACCATTTAACACATAAATTATCTAAACAACTGAGCCAGTTTTGTGTTCTCCAAATTAGCTTAATCGAACAATTTGATTGGGAGAAATAAAAAAAATCCAGTGGTTTATTAGATGTTTTGCTAACACACAGACAGCGTTGACTCCAACAGTCAATGTCGAAGTTTTAAACGAACATCTGGAACGATCAGAAAGTGCTAGTGTTGTAGTCAAGACCACCTAACCCAAAACCAAGTCAAGACCAAGACTGAGGGAGGGCGAGACCAAGACCTCAAGTCTTGGAGCTCAATCTTTTCACAGATTATCCATACCGGTTTACTTTCACTTCTGGTTGCGACGTTACGTTCTGTTGTCTGTATTGTTCTGTTGGTACAGAACTGTGTGTAAGTGAAAGAGGGTGGGCGTGACAGCGGTAACAAAAACACGTATTGAGTCACGTTATCGCTTGAATCAGTATGTTTTGCATCCAATAAAAACAAAGATGTTACAAATAAACTGCATCCAATAAAAACAAAGATGTTACAAATAAACTGGACAATATTCTGGCGATTTAGTGATATTTCCACAGTTGTGGTCTTGACTGGTCTTGAACTAAAATCCCAAGTCCTCAATGTCAGAGACCGAGCCAAGACTGAGGCCAAATGTGGTCGAGTCCGAGACAAGATATCCAAAAAAAGTGGTATTGAGACCGGTCTCGTGTACTACTGTACAACACTAGAAAGTGCTCAAAGGATGTGTAGAGGACAGATCTCAGCTGCTACCACACCAGCTTTCACCAGATTATAGCCATTTTTGTGTTGTTTGATTAGCTGTACCATCCATCCAGTGGTGTAGTCTAGTGATATGCTGGTATACGGCGTATACCCACTTAAAAGTGCCCAATGATATGTGACATATCATTGGGCACATGTCATTGATGCATTAAACGGCAGTTAACCGCTTCCGTAACAATCTGTATGCACTCTCGTCTATGACATTTGCTTATCCAGCGCAAACCCTTCACTGCATCCACCCTGAACCAGGTTGACAACAAAAGTTAATCAATGCACCTCCGACAACTTGTTTGCAAAGCCCTCCCACCAGTTCAGCGGACGCCTTGCCAACAAAGAGATCTTCCTTTTGATTGCCGGTGACACCGTGCCATACAGAAACCTGCAGAACCCAGCCATGCAAGGGAACAAAAAAACAAGCGAGCGTACCTTCATCTCTCTAGGAGTCCTCTGGGCGAGGAATCCACGCCTGAAAACGAAGGATGAAGACGACGTTAGGCATGACAGGAGAAGGGCTGCCAACTTCAGTCTACCACAACAATACAGGGTTATGTTATGATGACATCACTTCTTCTTCTACTGGTGGATGCCCTGGAAATGAGCTGGGTGGTAATAGTGATAAAAATAAATAAATAACACATTTTGCTCCTTTTACATCCTGATTTGTGCGGAGAGGGGGAAATGGGTGTGTGCAGAAAAGTAAATCTCTGCAGGCTGGCTCAAAAGACGTTTATGTAATGGAAGGTGGTTTCTGGGGCCGAGGAGGTGACGACTCCGGCTGGACGACGAGGCGAAGCCTCCGGGGGTCTCTGCGCCGACTACACGGCAGAGGATGACGCCATTTCTGAGGCTGTGACAGGCGGAGAGAAAGGGAGAGAGAGACCCAGAAAGAAATGTCTCTGTTCACCTGTCCACGCTCAAAAAAATTAAAAAAGCGGACGAAAGAGAGAAAGCCTTCCAGAAATGTCGCAATCCGGTCGAGTTCAATGAAGTGAGGCTTCGCGCGGAGGTCGTTGTTTTTATTTCGAGTCACTTTCTTCGCGCAGAAATCGTCGACTGGTCGACAAAAGAAACAACTCGACTAAATAAATAAATAAAATAAATAAATAAACGGTTCGCAGCAAGGTCAGGCTCGATGAAAAGGACGTGAAATCCTCCCGGTGCTGGAGGATCCGTCCGCCCCAGACGATCATCACACAGTGTCCGACCCCAGCCGCCGTTCTGCGGACCGGATCGCCCCCCTCCCCTCCTCTTAGCGCTGGATTACTGGTTAACTACGGTCCATTTAAACCCGTGCACTAAACCGTGCAAAAAAAAAAAAAAAAAAACGCGCACGGCTCCAGAATAATAAACACGAGTTATTATCGCCGCGATGTCACAAAAGAAACGGCGCGTTATAAACTACACGGAGCGACATTAAACGTCGTTGACTGCTTCGGCTAATATCACTTTTTTCCACGTCCGTTTAAAAGGACGGCGGAGGCGCCGCTCGACGACACAACCTCTCCGGGGAAGATTCCTCGCCGAGTCCGGGGCGAAGCCATAGCGGAGCGCGCGACCGCTTCGCTCGAGCCTCGTTTTTTTCGGGAAGCTAAAGCAGAACTTTGCTGCCCAAGTTCTTTTCGCTACCCTCGGGGTTTGGGTTTTAAGGCACTCCCGATTCATTCATTCCTCCACAGCGAACCCCCTCTCACCTGCGCTTTACGACGCATCGTTAACAAGTTAGCTACGGTCACGGCTGGAGCTGTTTTGGGGACATGCTAGTAAAAAAATGTTCAATATTAGCGACCGCTTCGGTGAACAAAAGCAGACTTACCTATGCTGTCAAGTTGAAAAACACTCCTGGTTTTCGACGAAAGGGTATTAGTAATCCATAGAAACATTTATGTGAAAAAGACGAGCGGATTTAATGTCCGTATTCCCCCCGGGTTGATGTTGGATGCAGGTTAATAAAAGTGGTTTTCGCAGAGGGCTGCTGTTGTTGAGCGTAGCTCCACTAACCTAGCTTTTTTTCTGATCCCGCCCCCTCCTTCTCTGAGAATGATTGACGGGCGTAAAGATCCCGCCTCTTTTAAAAATACGCTCATCCCATTGGTGGAGGCGGTAACGAGTCTCGTCTGTGTGACACGGGATTGGTTGATCCGAGCGCAAAATATCCACAGAGGGTGTTGCACTAGGTGGTTGTCATAAAACGAGAGAAACTACAACTCCCGTGTGTTTTGAGAGCGAGCGTACGTTTGATTTGTTTCACAGAGTGTCCCAACCATGAGAAACGTTTGGTCCCCGTTTGAAAACAACAGTGAGGAGTTTACCGAGCAATACGAAAGTTTAAATGCGTTGCACCCTTGCGCGAGCGTCCCCCTTCTCAGCTACTGTGCGCATGCTCTTTAACGTTTTTTGAAGGTTATAAATACAAGTCGTCCGAAAAAAAAGCCATAGTGCGAAAAGTTGTTTGCACTGTGCGCAAAAAGGGTGGTGTTGGCTTAGCATAGCATCGAGGGAAGTGGTAGCTCGCGAGACCTGAATTGATTTGAAAGTGTAAATATATACTTCATATCGCGTGCCTTGCTTGACCACCGTGGATGTGAGTGGATCTATTTTGGTGGAAAAAATGAAGAAAGAAATGCTCAACGGGGATATATTTGGTCGTTTATGTTAGCCTGCATAGGCTAAGTGATTAGCACAACGGCTAACCGGAAATCAAGACCGGCTGACACACGGCAGCCAAGGTGGGTGTGGTTACACCGGTATGTTAGTAATACTGTATATAATAATTCATAAATAAGTAATATCTTATTACTGATAGAGTAATGGTATTTTATTGTAAGTTAATTTGTAAAAGAATAGCCAATGCAGCTAAATCATTCACTTCTTGTTATTACCTCTAAAGCTAACTTTTACTGCATCTTGCCATGTGAATTATATTATTATTTTGTTATATGATAACAACATAATTCAGGAAATTTCCATGTTTACTTGTTTTATTCTCATGTAAGGTATTGGACCAAATCAATAGTGTTTGCTGTTTAAAAAAAAAGGTTTACATGAGGAAATTTATTGTCAGACATTTGGAAAAGCACATAAATACAACAGTTACATCTTCTCAGTCTTCTGTAATGACATTTGCAAATGTCCAAAGTTGTGCTAATATATAGACTTGTTTTGAACCACGTTCATTGTAAGTGTAAAAATAAAATGGTGATTTTGAGTTTAAACTTCATGTGTGTGCTTGCAAAGAAGCGGCCTGAGGACATAAGCGTTTCTGCTCCTTTATGTTGTCTCGATAATCTAGAGAAGTCACAAACAAGACACATCCCTAAATGCAGCCCAGTGAGAAAGTTTTTATTTTGTATAAAAAATCTGACAAATTTTTTAAACATTCTTGCAAGAAAATATAAAAAAAAAAAAAGTATTATAATTAATAACTCACTGACAGAAACTGGTAGTTGTTTCCACAAGAGAGGGGCCTGATAACTGAAAGCTCTGTTCTACTTTTACCGGTAGTAACTCTAGGAATCACAAGTAAACTTGCAGTCTGATCGAAGTGCTCGGTTCGAAAAGCATGGAACAATAAGAACTGTAACCTAAGATGGAGCTAGGTTGTTGAGAGCTTTGTAGGTTAGAAGTAAGATTTTGAATTTTGTTCAGAATTTGACAGGGAGCCAATGGAGAGAAGATAAAACTGGAGAGATATGATCTCTCCTTTGGACTCGCAACAGAACTCTGGATGTTTGGATCAACTGAAGACTGTTTACAGTTTTTTATTTATTTTTAGACACAGATTATAAAAATTACAGTAGCCCAGCGCAGAAGTGATAACTGCTCAGATCAGTTTTTCCTGCATCGTTTTTAGTGATATTATGAAAGTGGTCCTGGTACTTGGTATTGAGTATGAACTTTCTTGTCCTGGTACTATTTTTATTGTGGGGGTTAAATCACCGATCCTGATAAAATAAAAATAAAAAGAGTAATTTGAGGTGGTTTATCTGATTAGGATGCCTCCCTATAGAGGTTTTTTGAGCATAAGATCCCCAGAAGGAGCTGAAGAGTGCCGCTTTAGAGAGGGAAGTCTGGGTTTCTCTGCTGGACCTGTTGCCTCCACGACTCAACCATGGATAAATGGTAGAATATGGACGTAAACCATTGGTAGTCTATTTATCAGAGACTTCAGGTGCAGGTATACCAGTCAGAGATATTTAAATTCCTTCATCTTCTAAAGATCAGTGCTGGACTGGGTCCTTATTCTGAAAATAAAAGGTGTAGCTCACCTGTCACCATGGCTTCCACTGTGTAATCCTTTCAAAATAAACTATGATAGAATCAGATTGTGTGTTAATTCTGATTTTGTAGTTAGTGGAGGGTTTTTTTTTTTTAGCGAAATGACAGTCTTATTATTTCCAGAAATCAAAATGATGTATTTAATAATTCTTATCTCTAATCCCTGAAGTTATGAACTCTCTGCTCAGGGAGCGGCACTTTTCTGCAGCTCGATGGCTCATATTTCAACTAATTAACAGTTTTCTGTTACAAGACAACAACTAAATGAACGAATAAGTAAAGATTTTGTTTATTTCTTATGAAACGGACTGAAAGTTTAAAAAAAAACTGTGTTGATATGTTGTCGTTTGTAACTCACATTTTGGGAGACATAATCAAAGCAATTAGTGTGTTAAAATTATCGAAATACTTTTTATTAACAACTTATTGTTCAGAGCAAATTAGACCCAAACCGTCTCTCCTTCAGTCGTTTATCAAAGATGATGCTCATTCATCTTTAAAAAAGATGTCTTCAACATTAGTTTTGATTTTTCGTTTTTTTGTGTGTTTTTTGGTCTTCCAGTTCAGAGTTTAGTCAACTTGAAGCAATGGATGGTGCCTCTGCAGCCGCCTCTGATCGGATTCTGCTCGAACCGTACAAGTACTTACTGCAACTGCCGGGTGAGTCCGATTTCCCTCCTAATGGCTGCAGGGTTTGAGGGAAAAATGAAGCTGAAGAACCACGCTGCACGTGACTTATGAGCGCTCTTTGGCTACTTCGACCTGTTCAAGTTGCTCTGGGATGCAACCTGGGCAAAACAAGCAGTTAAATTATTTGTAGCTTGATTAGTAAGAGCTTCGGGGTAAATGAGCCCGTTTTATCCCAGGGTGATCGTAAAAGCTCATTCAGCATTTTTTTAACTGCATTAAAAAGTGACTTTTTAATAAAGATGCATCTAAATGTTGGTAAAAGCCAAAAATAATATGCTTCCTCGCCTGCTTGTCCTCGTTTTTCTAATGTAATAAAAAGAGTCGGTCTTTCGACATTACTACGGTACTTTTACAGTTTTCGTGGTTCCCTCGGCAGGGTTTCTAGGCAGAAGCATAGCAGAGAGGGAGTGGAAGTTGTATTTATGTAAATTTTTTAGGTTTTATCCAGCAGGTTAAGCCTAAAAATGACTTTGATTTTATGGCTCTTAATGTTGGGTTTATGAACAGCAGACGTCAGTTTGTTTTCTTGATTCCCCGATAGCTCACGTGCGACGGATAAAATAAATTAAACCGTCTCTCTAGAAATTTTTTATTTTTGCTGCTTTCACATCAAGTCTTTGTGCGCAAATCTGAGCGGGTTTATTTTATTTTATTTATTTATTTATTCATTTTATAATAATGAAATACAAAACAATTAACATATACAGTATG